>PVKM010043542.1:0-12472 GCA_004027735.1 Carollia perspicillata | reverse complement strand
TATTAAAATGGAAAGCAGCAATCTTGTCTCTATTCCCTCAAGTAATGTTCTAAGACTTTCAAATTCTCTAGCTGTTTTTTCTTTTAATACATTATAAAGTATCATGCCTAATTGAAATTAAAAATTTTTCCTTTTGTTTACTGATTTCTTGTGGAAAAATAAAGATATACTTTTGTTAAAGTGCTCCTCGCAGCATTCCCAGCACACGCACTTGCCCTTTTCTTACCTCTCGATCCAGATATACCGCAATCTAAGCCAATAGTCAGGACTTACCGTAGTGTCTATGTAAGGTACTGTTCACACCTGAGACAAAAGTCTATTCCGATGATTGAATATCCTGTTCAACTGCTAATTTTCCATACAATACTGGCTTATTCATTGCTAGAATCCATTAGAGCTGCAAATCTTTCATCCCTGCAAACGTGTTAGTCTATCGGGGTACTTTTCTGTTGTTGTTGAGACATCCTTTCAAAAACTATTTTTTTCTCTCACTGGAATCTACTGATGGCTTTCAAGGTCTGCTGCGTAGCTGTTTTTCCGGAGCATTCCTTTATCAGAATTCATCTTTTGTCATGCGTTTTAATTGCCAACAGCTCTTTCTTAATACCTACATTTTCTTTTTTTTTTTTTTTGTAGAGTATCCTACTCTTACTTCATAGCGGCAATAACTATTAATATTTCCAAATAAACATTATAGGTTTTTAAGATTTTTTCTGCCCTTTGAATAATCTTGTTTTCCTCTGAATTCTTTCGTTCTTTGGCTTTGTTCTCTGACCCTCACGTTAGAGACTTTTCTTCAGTGTTTCTGATCTTGGCTATCTGTTCTTATTTGGCAACCAGAAGCTCGGTGCAGAGACAACTTCTTGACAGATAGACTTTATTCTCGGTTGAAGGGAAGATGGTAAGGTGGCTTTCTTTTAGGTGACTCCCAAGTGTCACTATCTTCAGGTCTTTCCTTTGGCCTGTCAGAGTCAATATTCTACTTGAGAACTATGAGCCTGGCTTTCAATATTGTCTGAGTTGAAAAGCATCCAGTTTTCCCTGGGCTGTGCTGGCTCTTTCGGTACACAGTCATTGTACCTTCCTAGAACCTGACATAAACAATCCCCTGTCTGCCACACATGGTAGTAATTGACCAGTGTAGGATCGTAGGGTTCAGCCCACCTAGATGACCCTGCTGCCCCATAATCTTGACAACAACCTTTCTGAAAGTTCCCAAACACCCACCTTCTCCAGTTGCTCCGCCTTTTGGCATAGGGCACTGCTGCCATTGAGAGTGATGCTTGGCCAGTAGTTATGTTCTGATTTCCTTCAGTGAGCTTTCTGTTTCTCAGAGGTAGACCAGATTTGGGGCTCCACTGACGGTATGCCTTCTTTTCTCTTTTCAGGTTGGATGTAGATTTTTAAAAATATCTTTTCTCTTATTTCTAGATAGCTGGGAGAGCTGGATCCTTACCTGCCCTGATTCTACTCAGTTTGTGCCTTGACTGGCAACCTGAAGATGAACATTTTAGTGTTTTTTATCCATTGCAATTTCTTTTAGGTTAATTTTTTGTTTTTGTCTATTTTATGTCAATATATCAATAGATTAAGACTATATTGTTTTCAATATTAACCTTCTGTTTGTCATATTGGCTGAAAATATTTTTCAGTCATTTTCTTTATTTTTAGTTATCTTATTTTTCATAGGAATGAACTTTCTCATCTTGATATAATCAATTTTTTTCAATATTTTACTTTGTAAAAGATATCTGTAAATGTCTGATAACTTTGTTTTTAGATTTTCTCATAGTGTGAACTTTAAATAATTATCTTAAAATTGTTTTATAATTTTCTTGTCAAGCATGAATCTATTTCCCCTCAAATTTCAAATTGTTAACTAGTTATCTTGACATTGTTTATTAGCTAATTTAAAAAATTTCATCCATCATGTCTCTAATATCACAAACTTATTTGTATTATGCGCTGCATTTCTATGCTTTCCGCTCTGTTCTATTAGTATATTTCTTTATTTCTTTCCAATATTCACTATATTTTTATTTTTAATAATTCACTGGCTGACCTGATTTCACTTGCATCTTTTTCTTTTATTTTCACTTTCTTCTTTTTCAATGATTATTTAATAGTTTTCTATTTATTTGTGTGTTTTGTTGATTAGGTTCTACTTATAGGTGAGATCATATGGTATTTGTATTTCACCACCTGGCTTATTTCACTTAGCATAATGCTCTCCAGTTCTATCCATGCTGTCATGAAGGGTAGGAGTTCTTTCTTTCTGTTCCATAGTACTCAATAAACAAAACAAACAAATTGGCAAAATAGAACCAGAGACTTGGAAATGAAGAACAAACTGACAGTGGCCAGAGGGGAGTGGGGAGGGGGAGGATGGAGGAAAGATGGGGAAGAGGCAAGCAAAGCAACACTGATAGAGGACTCTTGGGCAATGGAGGGGACAATGGGGGGATGGACTGCGGGAGTTGGGGGCAAGGGTTGGGGTGAGCAGTGGGGAAAAAGGCGGGACAACTGTAACTGACCAACAATAAATTTTCAAAAATAGCTTTCTATTCATATAATATATCATTATTCTGAGTTAGGTTGTAAAGATTAAAAGATGAATAAGATATTCCCCTCTCTTCAAGAAGTACACATTCTCAGATGGCATGATCAGTTCATATTGAGGAGCTTAAAGAAGACTCTTGGAAGATGAAGTTGGAAGGAAGGAATAAACTGTTGAAGGAAAAGTTTAAATTAAGTTGAGTCTTCACGTATAGGCAAACCTCAGGAGCACAATGAATGATGAGCAAAAAAGTGGATGCAAAATGTGGAAGAGTGTATGTACAGGGTTGGTTGGGGCACAGGGTGAGGGCATGAAGGGTACTGAGTATGATGTGGCTGGAGAGATAAGCTGGAGACCACTCTTTTATAATTCTAATTGAATTTTTAAAAATTCAGTAAAACTCGCCCTGGCTGGTGTAGCTCAGTGGATTGGGCACGGGCCTGTGAAGCAAAGGGTCGCCGGTTCGATTCCCAGTCGGGGCACATGCCTGGGTTGCAGGCTGGGTCCCCAGTGGGGGACACATGGGAGGCAACCACATATTGATGTTTCTCTCCCACTCTTTCTCCTTCCCTTCCCCTCTCTCTAAAAATAAATAAATAAAATATTTAAAAAAAATTCAGTAAAACTCAAAACCATTCTTATGAAACTGTTGATCAGGATACCATTAATTATACTAGTTATGCCACAAACAATTATTGAATTGAGTCAAGTAATGCCATTTGTTGATGAATGGAGTGGGTAAAAGTAATAAAATATAACACAGTATGGGCTGTTTTTAACATTGTCAATAAATTTAAGAGTATAGTAAATCCAAGATGTGTCTTTCTTTTCAAAACTAAAACTCAAGAAAGGAAGACTACCCTGTTCAAGAGTAATTGGTCAGCTTTGAGACAGGGAACACAGATTCAGTTGCCCTGATTTTATTGGTGCAGTGTTTAATTCTCATTAGTATGTGGTCCACCAGAAAAATAAGGAGTTTCCATCAGCCAGCAGAGCCTTGTGGAATAGGAGTCATTCTGCACAGCAACAAGGAAGGAATTGTTTATGGAAAACAAAAGGGAACAACTAGAAGTATACTAACTGCTCTATATGTTGCTGGTGCAATGAGACCTAGGATGTAGCTCTGGGAACAGTGTGGACATTGGAAAATTTTTCTCTTATTAGGTTCTAACGATGTTTGAAAGACAGAAGGGGATAATTCAGTAGAGATGGAGAGGTTGAATGTTTTAAGGAGGGAAAACCCACCTTGAACAAGAGTTCTTTGGAAAATGTGAAATAGCTTGTTCCATGAACAGAGGGGAAGAGGGAGCACTCTTCCTCTTAGAGTCACAGCAAGCATAAAGTTAGAAGATGTAAAGAGAGAGCTGTTGAGGAGTCGAGCAGAGAGCTAGACAGATTGCACCGATGGCTCTGATCTGCTAAGTGTGTCCCCTGGACACCTGCATCATGAAATCACTGGAGAGTGCTGGCTGAAAATTCAGGGTTTCCAGCTAACGTTTGGGAACCACTGTTCAAACGAAGCGGGATATTATTATCTGCAGGGTGTGTCTACATTCTTGAGACTGAATTACTGTTGGAGGAAGAGAATAGAAAATTGGGGTGGGCAATTTAAAAAGATGAGAGAATTTAAAATTGTCGAAGAAGAGACTATTTGGAAGTTGGAAAGCAGGAATTTCTGTTGGAGAAGCTCGCTCAGCTCCGGAATATGGTTCAATGTGTTTCCATGACATCTACAGTAAAGCGATTCCATCTAAAAACGCTGCGATCACTTCTCTGTTTGTCAGGGCCCAGTAAAAATCGCTAGCACAGGCTGCTAAGTCAAGGACATGAAGAAAACCTGAGCAATTTCCCTTCCTTCGGGCCTGAGAAACACACCTTTCTTGTCAGGCACAATTAAAAACACTGATTGCTGCATAAAATCATGTGGATTTGTGTATTCGGAATTTTGGCTTCACATATTTATCATGAGCCCTGCCAAGACGTCAGGGCAGAATCCCTCACTAGCTGTGGCTCAGTTCCATTCTTAGAGGCTGCTGCAAGGCTCTCATCTATTTCATTGGCTGTTTCCCTTTGTTTTCCCTTGAGCTATATCCGCAGCCTCTTAACTGGTCTCCAGGCCGCCTGCCCCTTTCTTCCCCAGAACACATTCTAACTGCCAGAGTTGCCTTTCTGACCACTAAACGAATGATGAATTACTTGTAATCCAAAGAGTCAGTGCTGTAAGTACTCGCTGCTGTGAAGGTTCCCCATCACCACAGAGTGAATCCAAACAAAGACACACAAACTGTTTTCAACATGCCTCATCTTCAGCCGCTGCCCCCATCACTTCCACCTTGCTCGTTACAGGAACACTGAATCCTCATCCTTGTTTTAGCGCACTGTATGTCCTTGTCAGTGACCAAAGTGTCCCTTCCTGTTTAGTTGCTGTCCCTCCTGTTGTTTTCCTAAGGAGGTATATTTAAATGTCATCTCCTCTCTGTAGCTTTCTTGGACTCCACATCCTCTTCCAAGGCAGAATGAATTATTTTAAACTGAGTTTCATGGCTTTGTACGTACATCAAATGTTAATTTAGAATATTCTAGTGCGCTCATTTATAATTTTGTTTCCACAACTACTGAATTTTTTGAGGCCCCAAATTTGGTAATTAAATTTTTAATTCTCCAATGCCTGACACACAGGATGTGTACCATCGATTTTAGGGAAATATATTTGAATTTTCACTTCATGTAATCCAAAATGAAAGAACCTAGGAAAGAAGTATTCTTTAGTGCAAGCAATATGGGCAACTCTTAGCATCATTTTATGATAACGAGTCTTCTTTTCAGTGTTGTAGTCACAATACAGCATTGGTTAATCTGAATACTTGCATTGTAAAATCACAGAATTTCAATGGGAAGAGGTATTTTAGAAGAAAATCCTTTGGTTTGCAATTGAGGAAACCAGTCCTGTGCTTATGTCAGGCCTCTCAAGCAGCTTTTATCAAAATCTTATCCAATAACCAAACACTTTTTGCATTCATGAGTATTAAATCATCTTTACATTCCAAGCAAAGACAATGAAGAGAACAAAATGTACAATGTGTGTTAGTTCAGAATGAATTCCGTTAAGGAATCTTAACCTGAGTTTAGGATATAGAGGTAGGGGAAAGGAAAACTACACGATGAGAGATAACTCGAAGTTGAGGACGATATGAGTTGTTAAGGCCATCAGAAGAACAATAGCGTGGATGTTGATGAATTTCTTTTCTTCAGGTTAACTGAGCCTCTTTTTCTCTTTAATAGGTTTCAGAACCTGCTGTGGTCCAGAAAGACATTTGTGGACAACATGAAAATTTATAACCACAGTTACATCTACATGCCTGCTTTCTCCATGAAGACAGGAACAGAGCCATCCCTCCGGGTTTATTACACGCTGTCAGATGTCGGTGCGAATCAAACAGTGCTCTTTGCTAACCCCAACTTTCTGCGTAGCATTGGGAAGTTCTGGAAAAGTAGGGGAATCCATGCAAAACGCCTGTCCACAGGGCTCTTTCTGGTGAGCGCCGCCCTGGGCCTCTGTGAGGAGGTGGCCATCTATGGCTTCTGGCCCTTCTCTGTGAATATGCATGAGCAGCCCATCAGCCACCACTACTATGATAACGTCTTGCCCTTTTCTGGCTTTCATGCCATGCCGGAGGAGTTTCTCCAACTCTGGTATCTTCATAAAGTCGGTGCACTGAGAATGCAGCTAGACCCGTGTGAGGACACCTCACTGCAGCCCACCTCCTAGGGACAGTGGGAAAAGGAAAAACTAAGTCAGGGTATTTTTGTTAGGTTTTCTACATGACTGCAAAAGGAAATAGTGAAGTCGTTTCATGGATTTGCATGGGCCACTTGCAAACAACCACCACCACCCATGGAAAACTCTCCTTTTAAATGTTGGCTTGGAGGACAAATAAGAAGTAAAACATCCTCTGAAATATTTTATAGCACATTGTGGATTTGCAACTAGTAGCATTCTGATGAAATCATGCTGGTAAAGCACATTTACATGGTTTAACTTGAGAAGGTGCAGTTCACAAATAAGATGGAACTCTAGTTGTTGGAGTTGAGGAGTTACTCAGTGTTAATAAAGAAAATACCAGGACAAAGTGTTACCGATTATCAATACAAACTGGATTAATTTTAAAAAATGACATATGAAAACTGACATCAGAACCATAGGTTTTTAAAAAATATTATTTATTTTTGCTCTATTTAGGGGCAGTGAGTAGATGATGAGATAGATTTAAAAAAATCTAAGGATATAAAACGCTGCAGCTGACTTTGTGATTTGTTGAACCAAGTCTATGTTAGCTATAGTCTCCTTCCATTTAAAAATGTTAAATAAGAATTGCTTCCTCCCCTTTTGTCAGGTCTACTTAGTGTGAAGCATTGTTGAATTTAGACTGTGTTGATTCATAGTCTGGATTACATGAATCACTTCTCCTCCTCCTCAGAATTTAGGGCATATATTCAATTTTAGGCCTGAATTTTGTAAGCCTGTTTGAATTATTGTTATTTTAGTGCAAAAAGACTACAAATGTGAGTGCACTATTTATTTGCAAACTGTTGGCATAATTGTCTTCATAACTTAATGTTCCCAATGGTGTAAACTTAGTCTCTGGAAGACAGACTGGAAGGTTCCCCCCTTTTCTATCTACCATGATGTATTCACTTCGAGAGAAAGCATATTCATACACACATACAAGCATTCATATGTTCACACACACATACACACACACACACACTCAATTAAGCAAAGCTCATTCCTGTGCAACTATGAAAGCTGAACCCATGTAACCTGGTATTTTTTTTTAAAAAAAACCCTGTAACCAGTGTTGGAGAGCTATAAATGTATTATGTACTACTCATTACACCCCAATGTAAGATAAGCCAGCTTAACTGGTTGCTGCTCATAGTGCTCATACCAGTATGAGATGGAAGCCTTACTCCCAAATGCTTGACCCAAATGAATAGAATTGTTTTACTCATTCTGATTCCCTTGACCCTGCGTTGAGCATGCTCATACAAAGCAGATTCATACAAGTGAAGGGATGTGAGTTAGTAGCTATCTATTTTCTTAGTAGCAGGTAGGACAGTTGAAAAAGCCAAACTCTGACAAATTACAAGCAGCTAGATGTGTTTACATATCTGAGAAGGGTAAAGGAAGCCTTTCATTGTCACTGTTCTTTGGGATGCCTTAATCCAAAAGGAGACACTGGAAATCATCATCTTTGTTTTTTTTAAGTATCGCCAAAATTTAGGTAAACTGTGCCAAAAAGTTGCATTTTTTTAAATGGTAGAAATAGTACACAATATAGATTAAAACAGGTGGCAGTTTTTGGTAAATTAACTTAAAAGCTACGAAGATATCAATCCCCTTGGAAAATATCTATATCATTGGAATAGAAATTTCTAAGTAAGATAGAATTTTGAGGTTATTTTAGAAAGCAGCAGTTGAAATATGGCTGGTTGACACAATACAGATTATGTTAATGCTTAGAATGTTAAGAATTTGAGAGTATTGATTCTGTGCAGAGCTGATTTGCTATTTTGATCCTATGTGGCAGCAAAAATGTAGTAAGAATGTACTATTGAGTGAGCTGTGTTAAATACTCACTATGTGCAATCCTGAATATATTTCCTCTTTTGAGCTGTTGTTATTAATAATTACCTTAAAAAGGAATACATTTTAATCTATACACTTCATCATAAATATAAAAGGGCTAATGAGAAACACATACAAATGTTAATAAAATGTCACTCAAATTAGCGCTTGGTTAAAATATAATTAATGAGCAACATAAAGCCAATGAATCACAGTTCCATTGAAAGTATATCTGGAAATGTTACATCTTGTAGTGACTCCTGGAATAGATTCGTGCAATAGATTTGTAGAATGTTGAGTCCATGAATCTGTGGCTTCTGAAAGGCAAAACCAAAATGTCCTAAACTGATAGTGTTTACTTGGACCAGTGACTCTCAAATGGAGTGATTCTCCTTCTGCATCTGGTGACATTTTTGATCGTCATGAGTTGGAGGGTGTTACTGACATCTGGTGGGTAGAAGCCAGGGATCCTGCTAAGCACTCAAAATGCACAGGTCAGATTCCTCACAAATACAGAATTACCTAGTCTAACTTGTCAGTCAGTAGTGCCGAGGATGAGAACCCCTGGATTAGACCATAATATTTTGATTGTTCCATGTTGTCTTCACTTAAGGATACACACATGTGATTGTGTAATTCAAAGTCTGACTACAAGTTAATGAGAATATTTTCTTAGAGTAGATTCAAGTTTGGGATGACTCTATAGTGACGATTTACAGGTGTGACATCGTATTTCCTTTTGTGTGGTTAGATAGCTATAACTAAACCTGAGACTGGGAGTGTGTGCTTGTGTGTGTAGAATAAACTTATGTGACTCCATCCTTACTAAAGTATACGTGCTCCTAAATGAGGGTCTGTCTAGAATTGTCTTGCAGAGTACTCTGGAATACCCTATTAAGAAATTGAGTTCTAAACTCTCATCATTTTATTTTTTTTTGAAATTGAGGACCTCAGAATTGTGCCGCATACTTTGCCAAATTTAGCCAATTATATTTTTATATTAATGACTCTTAAGATTCAGCTCAGAAGATATTCAGGTGATGGTAAACACATTCAAGAAGAATGCATCTGCCAAGAGAGGACATCACTCTCAAACATCTGCCAAGAGAGGACGTCACCTCTCAAACATAAGTCTAATTTTTAAAGTTTTTTTAGTGACAAAAATTAGGTCGCTCCATGGAGGCCAAAGCGGCGCTCAAAGGACTGACTGTGCGTTCCTGGTGGGACTTTCTGTCAGCTCCAGTTGGAAAATTGCGTCGATGCTAAGACTCATGAATGAGGATGACTTCTGGTTCATTTTGACTACATTTTAGTAGAATTAAAATAGTTGAAGGATTAACTCATTCCATAAGAAAGAAAAATTAATTTAGTTTTATTTTTTAATTTTAATTGAATTTATTGGGATGATATCGGTTAATAAAACTATCCAGGTTTCACATGAACAGCCCTGTAACCCGTCATCTGTGCATCATATTGTGTGTTCATCACCCCAAGTCAAGTCTCTGCCCATCACCCTCGCCCTCTCCTGCCTCCCCTCACCCCCTTTGCCTCTGGAAATCACCATGCTATTGTCTGTGTCTATGAGTTGGGATTAAGCAAAAACAATACTAATTTTATATGAAAGATTTTTATATGCAAGAGGACATTGGGCACATAACCTTTGTATAGAGTATTTGACCAGCAGTTTATACAACATTGTGCATCTAAACTGCAATTAACACTAGAAGTTAAACAGTGCTTCCTGGATTTTGTTTCTGTTTAGTTCACTTTTAACTATAGTAACAAAGGTAAATGATCCAAAATGATCCAGATGATCCCAAATGTCAGATGTTCAGGCAGTGCTCTGTGTTTGGCTTTGTGATGTTTCATGCCCTTCTTTTAGCTAAAACCTTCGTTTAGGTTAAATACAAATTATACCTGAAGCAATGGACAACCTGGCTTTAAAATCTCAAAAAATAGCTGAAGAAATCCTAGAATTCTAAATTTACCAAAAATATTTTTAGATTGGTCAAAAGCTGTATAGAATTATTATAAATGATTCTAAATGGGAACAATATCTGTAGCATCCCTCTTGGCAGCAACAATGGTAGTTGTATACTTTATCACTCACAAACTCGTACTTCTGTGTGTGGAAAATCAGTGATGTATGGTTTTAATTTTTATGTTTAAAAATATTGACTTTGTGACATTTTTAAACTAACAAATCCTTGTTAGGTGATATGTAAGAGGAAGAAATGTCACAGTTCATTGACAACTGTACAAAAGTCTCATTGTGTTATATAAGAACCAGGGAATATATCCGTTTTATATTTGCAGGATTCCAAAGATCAAAGCTATAAGGATTTTTGTGGGAACTTGAAAAGTGTGTGGAGAAGTAAGGACTGAGACCAAAATCGTGCTTTGTGTTTCTTCATCTTCCCAGCGTAGGTAGAGGTCGACTCTCCGATTACTGGACTGCTGATGGGTACACGTCAGGGCTGGAAGTGGGGGCACGACTCCGGGCACTTTTAACTCAGGCCAGGCCGCTAACCTCATCAACAACAACTATAAATATGACTAGCAGTTTGACAACTTCAGTCCACTGTGGGCTAGGGAGTGGATGAAGTAAGAGGAAAGGAGGAGGCAGCCTTGCTCTCCAGCTCTCAGCAACAAAGGGTCAGAGAAGTCTCTGCCCTTGCCCTTGGCTTTCAAGTACGATTTATTTCTGTCCAATCCCATGGAAGCTGGCCTCACCCTGGAGTTGAGCTAGTAGCCTTGTGACTAGAGAGCTGGTGTGGAAATTTGCTGAGAAGCTTAAAATTTTACACTGCCTTAGATAGGTTTTTGTTGCTGTTGCTGATCTTTTTTTCTCACACTTGTGCTCTCTAAATTTGGGTGTCTTGTGACAGAATGCTGGCCACCCTGACCTAATTATATTGCTGCCAGTGATTATTCAAAGTGGAGCTTTTTCCCCCACCCAGACGGGTTTTCTGAGTCCTTGAAGGTAGGGAGATAGCAAATATTCCACCAGTTCCTATAGAGCATTTTTTAAAGCCCTGGAGATAAACCCAGAGGAATCCTGGAGCCTAGCGTGTCTGTTTATAAACTAAATATGAGGCCATGATACTTACGTTAAATGAGTGGAAGAAGATACAGATATATGAATCTACAATTGCCATAACCTTTTTTCTTCCCTTCTTAAGAAAATGGATACTATCGGCACAACCCCCAGGCTAGTCTTGTCCTTTGAATTTTTGTGCCTACATCTTAGAAGTGAGAGACTGAAGCAAGCGCATGAATGGGAGGCTCATTCAAACACAACACAACCTCTGCTTGCCGTCGCAATAGGAAAATATGTGGCTATGTTTCCTTCTAATTTTCTTTTTTCTGGTGCCAGCATTTCTGATTTTTTTGTATCTCTATCAAATAAGGAATAAATGACTTATTATAAATTGGCTTATCATACCTGTGAGTATTTGTGTGATAGCCAAAGCCTATAACTATAACTTTTCTAAAGCACAAAAGATGAAATATATTTTGTTTATGGTTTACCTACCTCCTCTGTGTTCTTATTGATCTATACAGTGTGCTGAAATTCTTTCTGAGTTTGTTTTCCTGTTGAAGTTGTGGGATGTAATCAATGTTGCAAAGCTGTCTAGGAGTTTTATAGAATAATACCCAAATTTATTGATCATGTCACTCTGCTTTTATGTGATTAATTAGATTTTCTCCAGGTACTTGTCATTTTAAAAGCTTATGCTTCACAAGATACCAATGAACATCTGCAGGATGTGATGTTATCCAGGGTAGAGAAAATCGAGAGTCAGATATGTCTGTTTTTCTCTGTGCAGTCAGAGAATGGAGAATTGTAATATTAAAAATGGTTTAACCAAAATGAAAAACGAAAGGAAGATAAAATTCAGGGGTTTAGTTGTGAAGGACCATTCAGCGGGATCTTAGGTGGCTGAGCAGAGAACACAGAGGTTTTTGTCCTTGAGTGCAGTCCCCCAAATGGAGCCTTTTCAGACATTTGAAAGGCAGCGTGCTGCCGTGCAGCTGCTATGACTAACGGTGGAAGATGCTGGAGGAAGCAGTGCAAGGGCCAGGCTGTGAGACTCGTAAGGAAGAAACCAGGAGAGCGGGACCTGTTTATAAACTGGGACCCTCGCAGTCTAAATGCTTCCCCACTTCCCACCCCTCTCCAAGTTCTGCTTTCCTTGGTATTTGAGCCTGGATATGAAACACTCCCATTTTCA
Organism: Carollia perspicillata; assembly: GCA_004027735.1. Lineage (NCBI taxonomy): Eukaryota > Metazoa > Chordata > Mammalia > Chiroptera > Phyllostomidae > Carollia > Carollia perspicillata. The sequence goes on along the minus strand of PVKM010043542.1, from coordinate 51 downwards.
TATTCCTCTTTCCTTTCCACTTTGACACATACTTCCAAAATAAGATTATTA
>PVKM010043541.1:0-12501 GCA_004027735.1 Carollia perspicillata | reverse complement strand
GCTACCTTCACTCGGATGGCCCGGATCCCGCCTCCGCGCAGCCGCCCGCCGCCATCTTGGAGAAGGAGAGAAAAGCGCGAGCGGCCAGGGAGCCTCAGTCGAGCCCAGAGCGCAGACTCCAGCTCGAGAAGGGGAATCCCGCAGGTGAAAGAGCGCCGAGCGCATCGAATGAACTGCGGAGCTTGCTAAATTTGAGGACTAATATTTATCGAGAATTCGCGCTAATCCTCACCACATCCTGCTGATGTAGGTTTTGCTACAGTTTGCAGACGAGAAACGGGCTCCGAGAAGTGACTTGCCTAATGACACACAGGTAGTTGGAGTGCGAGGCAGGATACTACTCCAAGCTTTCCGATTCTCTTTCCTTCGAGATATTTTAATACAGTAATTTCCCTCTTTGCAAAGCCTAGATACATGCACATTAATGGCAGTGGTGCCTATTTGGAATTGAGCATCTACATTTGGGTGTTTGGCATATTTGGGATGGGGTGGAAGAACGTGTCTTTATAACAGCGCACTGGAAAATAATTTGCATGGCAAATCGTCTGCATTTCTCTCTTAGGTTACCTGAATTTGAGAGTTAGAAACAGTCTTCAGAGAAATGAAGAGATGCGAAACACAGGAGAGAGATCGGTTTCTCTGACTTCCTCTGGAGAATTTGGACCAATGGGTAGAAATTACAGTGTGCACCTCTTGGTTCTATATGAAGATAAATTTATTTTTATAGAGCAGTTCAATTGTATCTGGCTACTCTGTGAGATAGTGAGTTCCCTGTCACCAGAGGAATCCAAGCCAGGAATGTCCTAGTTACAGTAGAGCAGAGAAATTAGAGATATCGATTGGCTTCTAGAGTTGTGAATTCCATGAAACTCCATGTAAAATCACGTGGTTATGCACATGGGTATTTTTCTGGGGTTCCAGTCCCATAAAAAAATAGGAACCCTTGCCCTAGTGAGCTTGCCATTCCAGAATTGGCCAGGTGCCTAAAGGCAATGTAGTCATCCGGCTCATGTTACATACTTAGAAATTGAGACCAAGAGAAGCAAGATGATTGGTCTCAGACCACACTGCTAATTAGTGATCAGATAAGGATTAGAAAGAAGCCAGATTATTGGACTCTTGGTTCAGTGCTCCCTTCACCATATATCATGGACTCCATCCCTCTGCACTGAGTAGAGAATATCAGATTCTGTTTAACCACTGCTCTTACAACTGTGAGATGCTGAGATGTTAAAACACCTGAGACAAGGTTGTTGAATTTATTCCCAAAATATAAATGCAAATTATAAATAAAACTAGCATCGTTGCCTCCTTTTTCTCAGCTCATCCTCCTCACTAAAAAGATAGGCAACGAGTTTCAACAAAAAGTATGGGGTAGCACTTCTGGGACACCTTGCCTGATGTTAGGCTTCCCTGTGAGGTTTTTAAGAGTGGTAAGAATGTATTTCCTGCCCCGACTGGTAAGACTCGGTTGGGCATCAACCCACAAAGCAAAGGGTCGCCGGTTTGTTTCCCTGTCAGAGCTTGGGATTCAGTCCCTGGTAGGGGTGCATGCAAGAAGAAACCAACTGGAGTTTCTCTCCCTTTCTTTCTCTCTCCCTTCCCCTCTCTCTAAAAATAAATGAGTATAAAACAATTAAAATATATATTTCCCTCGTTTTCTTAAGTATTGCTTAAGATGTTTTCAGTTTTAAGTGACAGAAACCTAATTCAAAGTAGTTCTCCAGAAAAGGAGTTGTATTGGTTGACATTATTGAAATGTCCAGTACTTTCAGGTGTGGCTGGATGCCAGGGAGGCACTCAGGTCCCTCGACATCTTTCTAGGGTGCTTTCTTCTGAGTTGGCTTTATTCTCAGGTTCTAGGTGGCTACTCTAACAGCTTCAGGCTTCACTACTAGCAGTGTCCCTGGAGAGAGAATGTCTTTTTCCCGTTTGTTTTGGCAGACGTCATGGTATTACCTCTCTTGCCAAATTGAATCCTGTGCACAAACAGAAAGCAGTCAATATGAGCAAAAGGGTGGGATATGTGATGGGCCAGATCAGGACACATGCTCAGCCCCCAAAGTAGGGTGGACTCGAGAAAAATCAGAGATTATTGTCAGAAGGGTGAATGGGTGCCAGGAAAGCAAAAAACAATGGCTGTCCATCCAACTGTATCAGTAGCTTGAACTCGAAAGCCCCCTGAGTCCCATTTGTCCCAGTCTTCCTTCTGTCCCACCTGGGGATGGATCTGTCCAGTTATTGCTCATCTTAACCTCCTGTAGACCTGAAAGAAGAGCACTGCTTTTTTTTTTTTTAAGAATTGATTTATTTACTTTTAGAGAGAGGGGAAAAGAGAGAGAAAGAGAGGGAGGGAAACATCAATGTGTGAGGAATGCATCAATCGGTTGCCTCTCACACACCCCCAACTGAGGACCTGCCTGCAACCCAGGCTTGTACCCTGACTGGGAATCGAACCGGCAACCTTTCAGTTTGCTGGCTGGCACTCAATCTGCTGAGCCATACCAGGCAGGGTGGGAGATCACTCTTTACCCTGCTCTTTCTAATAACTTGCTCTTGCTCTTGTATCACTGCACGTGCATTCCTCCATTCATTTAAGAAACATATATTGAACACGCAGCACACATTAGGCACTGTCCTAGGTGGTGAGAATAGGACTGTGAACAAACCCGAGAGTCTTTGACCCACTGGAGCTTATATTCTAGTTGGGTTGGGGGCAGAAAATAAACAGATACCATGATAGGTGATGATCAAAGGTGGAGAGAAATGCCAGGAGGTGGGGAGGGCTGTCCTTTAAAATCAGCGGAGGCTTCTCTGATGACAAGTATGCTGGAAGCTAGCTCAGCCAGAAGTGGGTGGGTGGAGGGAGCCAGAGGTCGTAGCTCCTGGGCTGGATGCAAGTTCTTCCTCTGAGCCTCAGTGGACAAATATTCTCTGTTGAATATCCTATCACGGTTGTTTTGTTTCTGAAACCTGGAAGGAGGGAAAGGAGGATTCTCCTGGCAGCCTGAGATGCAGAAGGACATGGTCACAGTGGGTTTTGTGAGTAGGGCACCTTGTCCCACGGTGAGTGAGGATGGCACCTGGGACCTGCGGAGCCTGGGTGCTCCCTGGGCTGGGGTTGTTCTCTGGCCCACCTGACCCAAGTGACATTGCCCAGTGCTTGGCACTAGCAGGGGATGGCCCACCCAGTTGTGCTTAATTTGGACATTTTCTTCTTCAGACCATTTTTTCATGTTTTGCTCTTGTCAGCTGTGTTTTGAATAGTTTCTTTCTGCTAGGCCTGGTGAGTGATATTGCAGTGACGGACATTGACACAATAGTCAGAGCCCTTTTGACTGGGAATGATGGGACCTAATTAAAATGACCTTAAGAGACAAGAACAAATCTATGGCCTATGTGAAAAAGCACTAACAGCCAGAGAGAAGTTGGCCCTCTAGACAACTGGGTCCAGGTATTCAGATTCCTTCCTCTTAGCTCTATTCTCTCAAACTGGCCGTCCCATGGGCCTGGAATCATGGTCCAGGGAGCCCAGGCTTGCGTCCTTACAGAGTCCTGATCAGAGAGGGGAAAAAAGCTTTCCCATACCAGCCTCTGGGGGGTGGGGGTGGGGTAGAAAAATCCCAGGGAAGAACTCTGATTGGCTGGCTTGGGGTCATGTGATCAGCCTTTGCTGAGCTGCACTGTTTGAGGCAGAACTGTAAAGTTGGAATGAGGCAGCAGTAGTAATTCCACAAAAAGAATGGAGGACTCTATTCTGGAAAGACAAACATACGTCCTCCATAGCGAGGCAGTGACATGCTGTTCCTGATTCTGAGGAGCCTGCTATTGTGTGTATGTGTTGTGGGAAATGCAAAAGAAGTCCATAAAAACCATGATGCAAATTGAAAAGAAAGGTGCTCCACAATAGATGACCTCTTCTCTCACTGGGTTAGCACAATAGCTTTCCGGCTGATTCCTGTTCTCCAGGGCCCCTGCTCCACTTCCAAGGCCATCTCCCCATAGCTATCAGAGTAAAGCACAACTAAGACAAGGTCATCTTCTGGCTAATGAAGTTTTAACAGCTCCACGTTGCCTGTACCATAGAGAGCAAACCTTTTCCTGTGGAAAGCCAAGAACTCTCTTACTCTGCCTCAAATTCCTCTCCAGCCTTGATCCCTCACGTCCCTTGTTACAGGGACCTTCTCGCCACCCCTGAAGCTTGCGGTGCCTCGTCCTGCATCCAGGCCACTGTGCACGCATTTCCTTGTCAGTCGTGGTCCCCCACATCCCGATGCTGCTGCCATCTCTGCACCCAGAAAGCTCCTATTTAGTCTTCAAGATGTAGCTCAAATGCCCTCTGTCCCAGTCATCCTCTGGGGTTGCCACACACTTGATAATACGCTTCAATTACTGACTTCCCATGTGGCATTGCAATGATTCTTGTACATACATCATTTCCCTGTTCTTCAAGGACAGACGCTATCTGAGTTGCCTTTGTCCCTCTAGGCACATGGTAGGTATTCAATGACTCCTTTTGATTAGATGTTGTTGAATGAAGACTGGGGCCGGTCATTTTTCTCAGGCCTTGGGAGGCAGAGAGGAAAACTGCATGGGAGTGTTGTGTGGGGGTTTGGTTTGCTCAGCCCACCTCGCACCTTCTGTGCGGACACCACTGCCCAGACTCGAGTGGGCACAGAACGCTAGCTGTTGGGGCTGTTTTTAAACTTCAGGTGGAGGCAGGAGGTCCTTTGTGTCTCTCATCCAAGCCGTGCTGCCCACGTGGGGTATGAACGTGGGGCTGCCCACAGCCATGCCTCCCGCCGTGGGGAGGACCGAGTCTGAGAAAATGGGAAAGACACTGAGAGGGGCCCGAAGATGCTCAGTGCCCGGACCAAGCCATCCCCTGCCCCTTTTGTGTTTTATCACACAAGCCAAGGGGAGCCAAGTCTCCCCTTCCCCTTCTGGGGCACCTGGCCGGCTGCTCCTCTGTTGTTTGGAACCCAGAGGGGCTCCCTGGTCCCCAGGCTTCAGGAAAGAGGAAGCCTTTGAGCTGGTCCCTGCCCAGGGGTGGGGTGCAGTGGGGCAAGTGGGGAGGGCATTCCTGGTGGGAGAAACCAGATGGGAGGAGGCAAGCAGGGCTGCACCGCATCCTCTGAATGAGGAGCAGTGGCCCCTCCTGGCTGAGGGGAGGGGTCAAATCGGGGAGTTGGTACTTAGTCTGGAAGGGCTGGCCTCAGCCCCTGCCTTCTGACCTGCCTGTGACCTGCCTGTGACTCTTCTGCTGTGCAGTATTTTAACTTCTTAGAGAGAGGGGAAGGGAGGGAGAAGGAGAGGGAGAGAAGCATTGATGTGAGAGAGGAACATCCATCAGTTGCCTCTCACACCCGCCTTGACCTGGGATTGAACCCACAACCCAGGCATGTGCCCTGACTGGGAATGGAACCAGCGACCTTCCACTTGGCAGGATGAAGCCCAAGCAATTGAGCCACATGGGCCAGGGCTCCCGCTGCACATTTAGAGCTAATAGTGGCGATTCCATTTCTTCTCCCCCTCCACAGGAAAACATTTTTAAATTGTAAAGTATGTATTTCGAAATACAAACATCTATGTACCCACCTCCCAGACTGAACAATGTTAACATTATTGCACTTTTAATGGCTTCAGTTTTTAAATTTAATTTTTAGCTTTTTAAAGGAAGATAACATATGAACACAGTTGAAGCCTCATCCCTATCCACAGCATCCATAGTTCATTCTCCTCTCTGTCTTCTCAGAGGAACTGAAATTGATGTGTGTCTTCCTGTCCCAGTTTTGATCACATATATTCATGACCGGCAGTGTAGCGTAATGGTTAAGAGTGTTAACTCAGGAGCCAGGCTTCCTAGATTAAAGTCTAACTTTGTTACTTTCTAGCTGTGTGACCTTCAGCAAGTTACTAGACATCTCTGGGCCCCGGTGCATCTCTTCTCAAAATGGAAGCATGTAAGAAAAGCATTTACACAGCAGCGCCTCACACCTGGAAGGTGCTGTGTGTGTTAGCCATTGTCATCCCTAAATGGTAGGAGGAGCTCTGTTGCATTGCACTGCCCTAGCTGGGAATTTGCCAGGCGCGGGGAGGGGGTGTCAAGGTGTTTGGATTCTTGGGCAGGGAGAGCTCTGGGCCTCCTACAGAGAGTTCCCCTTGAGTGTTCAGCTGAGGACTGCTCCTTGCGCATGTGTGCAAAGAAACAAGCTAAGGCTCCGGAAAGAGCTGCACAGAGGATCAGGGAGAATAATCTCTGCCGCTCATGCAGGGCTGGGAATAGTTTGGGTTCCCATGGGCCAGAATGGAAGAAGGTCATCATTCATGGGATGTCTTCTAGAGCCCTCAGTGGTGGGGGAACATCAGCCCTGCAATAAAGGCTGCTCTGATCCCACCTAACAAAGCTTAAATGTAAACCTCGAAAGGATCAAACTGTTTCCAAGTAGCTTAATTGTGTCCCAGGACAAAGTACTTGATGATCTACATGGATACAAAATGTCCAGTGCCCGGCAGGGTAACCCTCACAGTATCTGGCATTCAACAGAAGTGACCCGGCATGAAAACACGCAAGAAAATACCACCCATAAGGAGGAGAAAAATCAATCAATTTAAATAGACCCAGAAAAGACAGAGATAATAGAATTAGTAGACAGGATCATTAAAAACATTAATTATATTCTGTGTGGTCAGGAAGGCAGAGGCAAGATTAAGCCTGCCAAGTAGATACCTGGGGGAAAAAAAAAGAAACTCAAGAAGCTATTTGGTTCTGGGAAGATGTAGGTATATTTTCCCCTATTCCTCCTGCTAAGTACAACTAAAAACTCTTGACATTATCTATAAAAGAAATGTAAGAAGACATTCAACTCAAAATTGATTAAAGACTTAACTGTAAGACTTAAAACCATAAAACTCCTAGAAGAAAACATAAGGGAAAACTCCTTGACATTGGTCTTGGGAAGGATTTTTTTTTTGGGGGGGGGACATGACACCAACAACTCAGACACACATAGGACGACATCAAACTCAAAACTCCAGCACAGCAAGGGAAACGGTCAGAATGAAGACACAGCCTAGCAAACTGGACAAAACATTTGCAAACCATGTCACATATTTTGGATATTATCCAAAATATATAAAAGAACTTGTACAACTCAGTAGCAAAAACCCATAAATAATCTGATTAAAAAAATGGGCCAAGGACCTCAATAGACATTTTCCCAAGAAGACAGGCAAATGGCCAGTGGGCGTAAGAGCAGGTGCCCAGCACCGCTGATCACCAGGGAACTGCGGAACCTACAAGAATCGAGCAATGGATGCAAAGGTAAGGGGAGCAGCAAGTCGGTTTCTCTCTCCCTCTCCCTCTCTAAAATCAATTTACGAAATTTAAAATGAAACCCACAGTGAAATACCACCTCAGAACGGCTACCTTCAAAAAGTGAGAAGATAACAATAGTTGGCGAGGATGTGGAGGAAAGGAAACCCTTGCACGCTGTTGGTGAAAATGTAAATTGGTACAGCCACGCTGGAGCACAGGATGGAGGTTTCTCAAACAATCAAAAATAAAACTATGGTGCGATCCCGCAATTCCACTGCCGCCTATATCTGGAGAAAGCAGAGCCAGTATCTCGAAGAGACACCTGCCTCCCCGTGTTCATGGCCGCATAATTCACAGTGGCCAAGACATGGAAGCAGCCTAAGTGTCTGTTGACAGATGGATAAAGAAAAAATGTGTGTGTATTACAATGAAACGGCGATCAACCACTCAGAAGGAGGCAACGAACCTGCAGGACACTATGCCGAGTGAAGTAAACCAGACACAGAAAGCCAGCATCGCATAATGTCGTACGTAGAACCTGAAGAGCCCACAAAACCAGAAAGCTAAATCCTCAAACTTACAGTAACAGGGAGGAGAAAGGGTGGGTACCAGAGGCTGGGGAGCAAGGGAGAGGGAAGGCACTGATCGACAGGTGGCTATGGGAGGCACATGTAAACTAGTTTGATGGATCATTTCGCAATGTGCACGTACATACGCATACATGCTTGTATATTCTCGTATGTATGTATATGTACGTACACACACACACACACATGCATGAGCATATCAAAACATCGTGATGAGCACCTTGAAGAGTCATAACCCTACGGGTGTGTGTAGAGTCGCTCTCGTATCCTCTTCTTATTCGTCTGGCACCTGAAAGGTGAAGTCCAAAGTCTAGAGCTCAGTTAACAGTAACTTACCAACGTCTGTTCCTCAGATCTGACACGTACACAACAGCAATGCGAGAGGAACATCTGAGGGAACGAAAACCGGGTGCGGGGCGTATGAGGATTTTCTCTGCTATCCTGTAAGTCTGAAATTAGTCCAAATAAAAGATTACTTTAAAAAGGGCGTACATACTTGGAGAAGATCAGCAAAACTGATAAATCTCTAGTGGATCACGGGGGAAAAAAGGCATAAAACACCAACATCAGAAACAAGCTGTGAAACACACACACACACACACACACACACACACACACACACACACACTCTTATGCCTTTGCTGCCTACCTACGTTGACACCTGTGCATCCAGGTAATTGATTTTCACAGCTGTACAGTGTTCTACTGTGGCAATGCACCAGATTTTATTTACTCATGTTTATCACCACGGGCATTTTATCCATCAAGGGAATATTGGAAGCAGCAGCACGGTGGTCTTGTTGAAGGCCCCTGGGCGACTGCGTGAGGGCTTCCTTGCGGAGACCCCTCGGGGCGGGAACGCTGTGTCCTAGGGCCTAGCTTCACCTTGGCCGGGTATCGCCAAGTTGCTTTTCAAAGTGGTTGAACGGATTCCTGTGTTTTTTGTGCCCTTGGCTTCCTGAGTTCTGTGCTGTGTCTGATTTGGGGGCTTCTCTCTCTCTCCGTCCTCTCCATACTCCTACCTGGAAGGTGGGGGATGACTAAGTTTGACCCGAGGTGATGGAAACAATGCTACCCCTTCCACCGAGGCCTCTGGAAAGAACACGAGTACCCTCTTGGTTTTCCTCTTTCAAAATGTTCTCACAGCTGCAGGCTCCCGATCACGTCCGGCATAAGAGACACCCCTGTGGTGGGCGTATTGGGCAGTTTTCCATGCCACCCAGCAAACTGAGGAGCATGTTCACGGGCATCAGTGCATTGGCTTGGCAGTTTGAGATGGACGTTATATTCTCCCTTTGGTACCTGGTTGGCCTCCTACTATCGATTTTTCAGACGAGGAGAGTGACCTTCCGAAAGGTTAAGTGTTGTATCCAAGGTCGTTCTTACTAATGATGCATAAGCGGGGTCTGATTATGAGGAAGCAGCTGGCAGACTCCTAATGAAGGACGTTCGACCCTATGACTGGCCCGTGCTCTTAAAAAATGGCAGTGCCAGTGGGCATATGGGAAGTCTCTGTAGCCCCCTAAATTTTGTTGTGAGTCTAAAGCTGCTCTTTAGAAAGCCCTTAAAAATGTCATGATATGTGCATGGACATTGTGAGTGTGCGCATGTGCAAACACACCCACAGACTGGAGAACTGTTGGCGGAGTCACAGAGACCAAAAAGACAGAAGAAATGAACGTGACGACGCATGGTCCCGGACTTTCTTTTGCAGAGATGACACTTGGTGAAATCCCAGGGCCACGAGGTTGGCAGCAGAATTGCGTCTGGGACAATGGCCTGCTTTGGTACCTGAGCTGTGGCTCTGTAAGGAATGTCCTGCCCTGAGGATCTGGGGCCTCACAGCTGCGGCCCACCCCGCGTGGGTCAGAAGACATCACGTAGTCGCTCGCCTCTGTGGGGAGAGAAGGGCGGAGGGCAGGCGGAGCACAGGAGGCACATGGGTACGTGGGAGGAATGGGGGCGAGGGCCGCCTGAGGAGTCTCCGCCCTGCTCTCGGAACCTTTTTCTGCATCTGAAATTATGTCACAACGGAGTCAGAAGGAAAAAAAGCGAAAGGAAATGCTCATTTAGCTCCATTCATGTTGCATCTGCTTAGGGACCCTCTCCAGCCATTCATTCTCCCTGACTTTTATGTTTTTATTGCGGGGGTGGGGGGGGAGAAAGAGAGTGAGAGTGAGAGAGCCCATCAATTCGTCGTTCCACTTACATGCATTCATTGGTTGATTTTTTTGTATGTTCCTTGACCAGGGATTGAACCCACAACCTTGGTGTATCAGGATGATGCTCTGCAACTGAGCTACCTAGTCAGGGCCACCCTGACTTTGTAAAAAGCCTGTGATGGCTCATGAGACAGGGGCATGCTGGGGGGACTCTGGAGGTGAACGAACTCCCTCCTCACCCTCCAGAGGTCTGTAGAGCAGTGCATGAGGCACACGCGCACACACACGCACACACACACACACACAGCCTCTCCACCCTGCGAAAATCACTGGGGCTTTGCACAGGAAAGGTGATGTTTTTCAGAAGAATTGATTCAAATGTGGAAAAACATGGTAACGTCAATAAATCTTTCTCGAAAAATAGCTTCCACATCAAAGTGCCCTTGTGTACAACACTTCCATGGGGGTCACCTTAGAGACCCTTAGAACCACCTTCTGAAGTAGGCAGGCACTTACTAAGGTCCATCTTATTTACAGAAAGGGAAATTGAAGCTCGGGAGGGTAGTGCCTTGCCTCGAATCAACTACAAACAGCTGTACATCTACATGCTGACCTCTGAGCCTCTAGTCACCATCCTACAACTCTGGGCTCGGGAGGGTGGGGCTAAAGGCGGATGAGGAATTTCCTGGAAGCTGACGGCCAGGTGGACCTGCTTTAGGATACGCAGGTGGATGTGTCCAAGTTCTGGGCTCTTTGAGGCTTTCCTCCATGTGTCCAGTAGAGGGTGCTGCCGGCCCAGTTTAGAAGTACTTTCCCCTCAAAAGTGGGGTCAGAGGAGGATTTGCTATCAAAGCCAAAACAGTTTAAGCTTCAGGGCCACTTGCACGGAAACCTTCTAAAATATATACATTAAGAACTTATAAAACCATATGAATATACGTAAATATATATTGACCAAATTTTGCATCACTTTTTTATAACAGGGCTCTCTGAGTAAGCTTCAGGCCCCCGCCAACCTGGACTCACCCCAGCTCATGCAAATACTTTAATAACTCAGTGTTGGAAGCCTGGACACCGATCATCTTGTGCAGCACAGAGAGCATATTTTCACGGGACATGGCCGTCCCCTCCTTTGGGCTATGGGCTGTGCCCTATTTGACCTTGACCCCCCTTCCCACTCCCCCAGGCTGTAGACCACAGTGAGCTGTCTGCATGCCGTTGCCCAGTGAGTGAGGGGTGAGCATTGCGACAGGGCCCCTGCATTTATCTTTCCCTCCTTAGTCTCTTTGGGCCTCAGTTTCTCGACTTCAGTGGCCTCAGATTCATCTCCGAGGCCCCTTCCCAGCCAGATACTCACTCTCCCTGCTCTCCCTGCCCTCCGTCCCTTCTTCGACTCTGCCACCTTTCATCTGATTTCTTCTTCTTTTCCCATCTCGGTTCCCTGTCCAGCCCACGTCCTAATGTGGCCAGAGCTTCCTTGGCCTGCTAACATCCCTAGGGGGCATCTTTTCTAAGGAACCCGCCCCTGACTTCCTCTAGCTGTCCTGCTCTCACGGAGCCTGGTGGGGTGGTGGGGAGCAGAGGTGTGCCTGCCCCGTCTTAGCTCTGCCTCCAGGACACGAGAGTGTTTGGTGCCCCTTGTCTTTAGTGTGGGGGGTTATGCCCGATTGCGGGACGACAGGCGAAAAAAACCCATTCGTTAGCAGATACGTGGCACTTATGCGTCAGTTTTTTTGGGCCGCCACAACAAGACACTGGGCGGCTTACAGACAGATACTCACGTCTCATCGTCCTGGAGGCTGGAAGTCTATGATCAGGCGCTGGCCGAATGGGGAGCTGGTGAGAACTGCCTCCCTGGCTTGGAGATGGCTGCCTTCTCTCTACGTCCTCGAACGGCCCAGAGAGAGCTCTGAGGCCCCTTCCTCTTCTTGCAAGGCCAGCAGTCCACTCATAAAGGCCACATCCCCATGACCTCATCTAGACCGAATCACCTCCATTATCAGTGGGGGAGTGGAGGAGGAGAGAGGGGGGAAACGTACAGAGAATAAGTAGCATAGATGGTAGGTAGAAAATAGACAGGGGGAGGTTAAGAATGGTATAGGAAATGGAGAAGCCAAGGAACTTATATGTACCACCCATGGACATGAACTAAAGGGGGGGAATGAGGGCAGGGGTGGGGTGCAGAGTGGAGGGAAATAAAGGGGGGGGAAGTGGGACAACTATCATAGCATAATCAATAAAATATATTTTAAAAAGAAAAAATAAAAGTAAATAAATTTAAAAAATAAACTGAATCACCTCCCAAGTGCCCCCTCTCAAATACCATCACATCGGGGTCCAACATATAAGTTGGGGGTGGGGAACTCGTTCCCTAAGCAACTTATACAAGTGTGATTACCCACCTCTGCCCGCTGAAATCTGCTTCTATTCCTGT
>PVKM010043540.1:0-12409 GCA_004027735.1 Carollia perspicillata | reverse complement strand
AGCTAACCTCTGGCATGGTCATTTAACATATCTATAACCTTTAACTGGTTTCATGGATATGTTAAATAGCTGTGACCCTGCTTTGAGCCAGGGAGAAGTGAGTGACTTCCACCCAAGATGTAACTGGGAGGCAACTCCCCTTGGTTACAGCGCCTGTGTGGGAGCTGGAAGAATATTGGCTCCAGGATATTGATCCAGATCTGCCCAGACTCATGATGACAGCCCAGTAAACTTGGGATAATACAGGGATGCTGGCAGGTGTAGCCGATTGTGGGAGGAGTCAGAAATGGGGCTACAGAGGAAGACTGGCACGGGATTTAAACCAAGATGCAGCAGCCATTGAGGGGAGAACCATGCGGACTTGGAAGAGCACAGATCCCCTTGCAGCTTTGCAAGAAGTGGGTCCACGAGGCTTGGCGAAACTGCAGACCTCCGCACCTCTGGTAGAGGAAAGAAGAGGCTTTGCCTGGACGGCAACACAGCTGACAGTGCCAGTGACCTGGAGACATGGACATGTGCTGCTTTTCCTGATTTACGGTAGCCCAGATAGGGGCAGAGAGAGAAGGAAGCACTGTGGGCATCAGTAGTTATCCTAAAGGACTTTGATAGTTTAATAGGGACATTGGGTCACTACTTTAAGTCTGTATAGCCTTAAATAAACCTTTCCTTTCCTTTTCACAGATCTCTGGCATTGAGAGATATCTTTCCAATCTGGTGGCAGACAGACGAGCCCAGTAGATGGTCCAGAGGGTATTAGTATACCATCCTCCAGAGTCCGGGCCCTGTGTGTATGTGACTGTTCTGTAACAGTTTTTTTGACGTCCCTGGGTGGGCCAAATATTGCCCCCTCTTGGACCTCTGTTCTATAACAGATACACATCCTTTTTTGTAACACAATATAGCCAACTTCCTTTCTTTGACTTTCCACTCTCTGTCCATGCTGGCCTTCATGGATTCTGGGCGGAGGATTTAAACTACCTGTGAGAAGAGCGGAATAAAGATGCCAGGCTCCCGGAAGGAGAAACAGCAGCATCCATGATTACCTCCGTCAGTTGCCCCCTCCTTTCTACACATCTCAAATCTCAAAGCTCCACCACAGAATTAAAAACATAGCTCAAGGCACCAAAGCAAGATTTATGAGGAAGCACAGACATTAACTCTTGCTCTAAATGCAGGGCGTGTGCTTGTAAGTATGGGTGAGCAAACAGAGGGAGGTGGTGAGGGGAGGAGGGAAGGCAGCGAAGGGGAGACAGCAGTTCAGAACAACACAATATATTTTCTTAATGTCTCCTTTCAGCCTGTATTGTTGAAAGGCTGGCTTTCTAGGCCCATGAAATGTTAGTCCCTTGCTTATTTAATCTGTACAAAAGGGGGGACTGAGTTGGCACCCTGGATGGTATTCAATGCTTCTTTGCTCATTGAATGACCTCAGACAAAATATTTTCCATGACAAGAACCCAAAAGACGCTGGCACAGAGTCAGACAATAAGATTTGCAGAATGTGTTTACATTTTCTCCATATCCCCAGGCTGTTCCAAACCCATCGGCAGGTGCTGCCTTTATCTGTTCTCTTTGCTCACCTGGCTGCCTCCCAGAAGTTTCCAGGGCCTTGGGCTCAGTGAGATTAACTATTTACTGACATGGGTGACCAAGAAATTCTGTTGGGTTATATTACTTGAGGGAGAGGTAAGTGATAAAGTAAAACTAGGTCAGCAGTGTTCATAAAGAGATAATTCAGGGGCAGTTGGTGCCATGGTAAGAATCTTGGGTAATAGTCAAGAGACCAGAGTTCAAAGGGTAGATCTGCCACTGACTGGATGGATAACTTGAGTCATTTTCTTCTCTCTCTAAAACCAAGTCGTTGAATTAGATCACCTCTAAGTTCCTTTTCAGTCCCAATAAACTGATATCTGTGGTGAATGACCAGAATAATGTTTATTATACTGGTTATACCTAAAGCTTTAGGGTAACTTGATGAATATGAGAGATTCTCAGAGGGTTGCTGACATGATTGTTCTTCTCGTAGAAGAAGGAACAATTTTACACTATAGAAAAATAGATCCAGGTTAAGCCAAAAGCAGAATGCAAAGAAAGTGAGGGTGAATATACAAGGGTTATAAAAAGGGTTTGGAATTACCGAGTTTAAAACAGATGTTTATCGGCTTGGGAGACTTTAGATGTACTTGTCCTAGAGGTGGTCATATTCAGGGCTGAAGTGAAGACTGAGGCCCAAACCAAATGTACAACCCAAGAGTTTGTGATTCACAGTGTTAGGATGCTTGTGTGTGTGTGTGTGTGTGTGTGTGTGTGTGTGTGCGTGCGCGCGCACGCGCAGACCCCTAGTAAATACTTAGATTAAAACATGGGCTCTTATACTGCTATACACATAACAATCACTTAACAAATTCTTGTTTAATGACAATGAATGAGTAAATAAGTCCACAGAGTAAGTTAGGATGCCTCTGAAATTGAATGCCATATTATTCCATTCTTAGAATGGTACATGTTATGGTAGTAAGATCCTTGAACTGAAAGTTCAAAAATAAAACTTGAGTCTAATCCTAGCACTGATGTACTTTCTTTGTAGCTTAGACCTGGGCTCTCTAGGACATCAGCCTCTCTAGGACTTCATTTCCTTTTGCTACAATCTAAATTTTTGTGTACCCCAAAATTTATATGTTGAAATCTTAATGCCCAAGGTGATGGAATCAGGAAATGAAGCCTTTGGGAAGTGCTTAAGTCACAAGGACAGAGTCCTCATACTGAAATTAGTGCATTTATAAAAGAGACTCCAGTGACCATCGCCTCTTCCACTGTATGAGGACACAGCAGGAAAGTGCCATAGTGAACCAGGAATCAGGACCTCACTAGACACTGAATCTCCCAGCACCTTGATCTTGGACTCCTCAGCCTCCAAAACTGTGAGAAATAAGATACCCAGGCTCTGGGATTTTGTTATAGCAGCACAAATGGACAAAGACACCCTTCTTATAAAATAACAGAGGCATTGGATTAGATGTGCTCTAGAGGACACCCAACTAGACACAAATCTAGCACTTACGACTCATGAGAGCCAAAGATTATTGACCTTTGGGTTCTACTTAAATAACATGCAGAAATACTTTATTTTTCAGAACTGGTATGAATAGATTACTTGAAGTCAGTCTAGAACTTAAATACTTATTTTCTTAAACAGATCATATTAAAAAATAACTAATTCTTTTATAGCTTAGTAAAAATCACAACAAACTCCAGATGTGAAGACTTGGAAGGGATTAATTGTTAATCATTTATATCCTACTTCTTCAACTCCTTAATTTTACTGATACGGACACTGAAATCTAGAAAGTTACTTAGATTAATACTCAAAGCCCTCATAATACTTTCCTATATTCCAGTGTGAAAGCCAACTATTGTATATGAAGAGTAAGTCTATTTACCCAAGCTCTGAAATATTCTTGACTGCTAAGTTTATTAGTTCCTATATCAGTTTTCTCTTCCCTCACCATCATACTGTCATTTCTTACTACTATCAGTATTCCAGTACAATACTCCAGTAGCTTTTCTTCTCATCTGTTCCTTTTTCTGAATTCTTATTGACAGGGAGAGTAGAAATGCATTACCCTTGGAGTCATGGTAAAATAAACAACAACAACAACACCTCTTTCTCATGTCCTTTCTTGTAAGAGAAATGTATCCATTTTATAGTAAAAGCTTTGATTTCACAGATTCCATTTAAATGAGGAGCTAATCCAATTGGGTTGATAGTAAATAATTTTTGAATCAAAGAAACCATATGGTTCTTTTAGTTTTGGACATCTAAATGCTCATGTTTCAGAAAGTCCATTGGAGTTATACCTGTCAAAATGAAACAAGCATGATCTCAGGATTAGAAATCATAACCTTCTTTCCCTTGATGGGGATAACATAAAACTTTCTCTTTCTTAGAGTCATGCTCTGGTAGACTAGCATTGTCAAATGCTGTAAAAGGAGCCTCATATTCTCATCCCCCTTCCAATAAATTTTAGTGTGTGACCCCCACAATATGTAACAATTGTTCTGAATAGCAACATTATTGACAAATCCTTGCTAGCATTCTTTCATGAAGTCCAGAGAAATTTCTCTGATAAAATTGTAATGAGGAGGCAGAGGCAGGAAAAATCCCTTACAGTTGAAGGTATCAAGGTTCTATTCATTCAACCCATGTTTACTGATCTTCAACCTTGCACCAAGTACCTTGCATTAAGAACAAAGACATAGTTTGGGAGGGGGTGGGAGCTAGGGAGAGATAGAAAAAATTCAGTGTACATGCCTTGATTTATATTTTTACCACAATCTTACTTATATTCAGTTAGGCTACAATGCCTGTTGGCAGGGTGGAGAGAGAGAGGTCAAAAGAAAGCTATTGAACTTAGTGGGGTTGATGCTCTCTGTGCAGGACAGTAAAAGGTCTAGAGCAGCCAAATTCTGACATGGAAGTTAGTGAGAAGCCAGTGGGTAATCAGAGGAGAGGAGTTTAGTTGTTTTAATTAGCCAAGGAAATTTGTCTCTGACGGCTATACTCAAAATTACAGAAAGAAGAGTAACGGTGTAGAGGTGAGTGGGGCATGTGGCTAAGCCAGATGTCCCCTTGCTCTCCAGACCAATAACAGGGCTGAGTCTTAACCATGTGTGGGATTCCTACTGGGTGTCATTAAGAAGCCTAGAGGCAAACAAAAAAGAGGATAAAATCAGAAGTTGGGTGGCAATGGTGTCGATAGCAGAAGAAAGAGGAAGGAGAACATTTCAATGGACAATAAATTTTACCTTTAACAGATAGAAATTGCAGCTGCTATTTAACTGAATTAACAGGCTTCCTAACCTTATAGTACTTCAATTTTCTCTTCTGTTAAATAAAATAAGTGACATTATCTTATACATTGTCTTCTATTATCATATATATATACATACATATATACATATATATATATATATATATATATATATATATATATGGGTTAAGACAACTTAAAAACGTCCAATCTCTAACAGTGTCTGCTAAATAGTAGGCACTCTCTATGTGCTAGTTGGATAGTGACTTAGAGCATACAAAACAATTTCTCATCCATTATCCCATCATTCCTCATGAAAAGATTGTTTCTGTGAAAATGGTATGAAATGCCCAGAGACACAGAGCTAGTGAAAGCCAGGGTTTATACTCAGATATTTCTGGTCCAGAGGTAAGACTCTGACCTGAGTGTCCGCATCCAAAGCCCTGAGCTTTACTCAAAAGATATCAGCATTGGAGAGATCTGAGGGTTGGTTGACAAAGATGACGTTTAGTGACATTGCTGGTGGAGGCTGTCTACAGCGGGCAGTGCTCAGAGTAGAGGTCTGGAGCAGGCCTGTGTCCACAGTGATGGAGAAGAAAGAAGAGACGGAGAGCCTATCTAGTCTGGCTGTAGTTCTTTCCCTGACACGTATCAAAGAAAACCTGGCAACAGGAAAAAGGTAGTTCCAAGAAAAACAACAGTAAGGTGGCTGCTGCCTTTCCAGTTCATTTACACTTATACAGCACTAAACCTGTGTGGAAATCATATAAAAGGATTGAGAGAAATAGACTAGAATATTAACACTACTGATACCATAGGATTACTTTTCTTGTTTTAAAAATTCCCATTTTCTGTAATAAGCATACACTAT
Source organism: Carollia perspicillata (assembly GCA_004027735.1). NCBI lineage: Eukaryota > Metazoa > Chordata > Mammalia > Chiroptera > Phyllostomidae > Carollia > Carollia perspicillata. The sequence goes on along the minus strand of PVKM010043540.1, from coordinate 6,727 downwards.
CTTTACATAGAAATGGCAAACTATATACTTAACATATCATCACCCACCATAATCATAGCAAGGACTAAGTTGTAGCAGGCAGTGTGCTAAGGGTTCTACATTTGTTACCTCCTGACCTTACCGTAAACACACAAGGTGCATTTATAATCTCAGTTTTACAGGTGAGGAAACCGAGGTCCAAAACCATGAAAGAGAAAGTAGCAGAGCTGGGGTTAAGATTTAGGTCTCTCTGATCCCACTGCCCCTCCTAAGTTCATGGTGCCCTGTGGATGAACAGGACAAGGAAGAAAAGAAACATTTACACCAACCAGTTGTTTGTTTTCTGTTGAGCCCATATAAAGACAATTAATTCCAGAGCTCACATCTTTATTTGTGGTCTCTCTTAACCTGAACTAATCTACCCTCTGTCTTTCTCCACAGTGCTGATCCAATGAGCTTAAAAACCTAAAGGGACTTCCAGTGGCTTATAAAATCCAGAAACTTCCCCAGTCTGACATTCCCAGCCCTTCAAGTACACTTCTCGCATTCATTTCCAATATTCAAAACCATGACTCCTCGGGGCTCCAAGCAAACAATCCAACTTGCTGAGCCGGTCTGACAGCATTTGTGATCATTTCAGCAATGTGAAATAATCCTGTATGCTTATCTTATATCATCAAATGAAAAGTGAGTTGTGTAAGAACTGAGTCCACATCTAAATCATATTCATTGCCCCCACAATATCTATCTCAGTACATGGTCAAATAGTTTTCTCAGGGTCTTTACTATAAAATAAAGTCAAACAGAACAAAAATACTCACTTGTTAGGCCCAACTGATGGCTGTTGTTTATATTCTCATCAATCTACATTTCTGAATTGCATTGTTTAAAACTGAGCTCTTAAAATGGTTGTTTAAGGGGTATGGGCGAATCCTTTATCAACTTTGGGGTGTACGTAAAATGAGTCTTTTAGAGAAAGACCCAGGAGAGGGGGACTGTGTTTTGTGTGCAGGAAGTCTGAGATCCTTCTCTGAAAGCGTGAGCTGCAGATGCTGGCCTGACAAGCCTACAGCAGGGCCTTTCAGGGCCAAAGGGCTGCCATGTGTAGACAGGAGAGGGCAACTCTTGCAAAGCTACCAGGAAAAATACCAGAAATTCATACCAAGAGGAATATCACAAAATGGTTTCCTTTTACCATTGTAAAGGAAACAATTCTGAGGTAACTACTTCTATTATCAATTAGGATATCTGGCAAAGCACATTGCCCTTGAATTTGTGTAAGTTTTCATCTCCTCTCTCAAAAGCAAGTTACTTTTAAGCACTCCAAATAACTATGTTTCAATAGGCACAGAGGAGCTAAATTAAAAATAAAAGAGAAAAAGCCTCTGAGAAGTACATGATTCTGAATCTCATTGCCTTCCATTTCTTCTCATCTCAAGGGAGACTGAGAGGAGAAAGTCTGGAATACATGCATGGGTAATTAGAAAGACCAGTTACCTCAAACTTTTGACCCAGTTCTCAATGGCCCATCGGCAAATAGCCTGAGCTTCCTGGGAAGGCAAAAGACACGGAGGGCTCTGATTGGCAGAGAAGGAACCCAGCTCTTTTCTAATGCATCCCCTCGGATCATGCTCCCCAGGCTGTGGCCATTTGGCTTTCTCTACTGTGAAAAAAAAGTTGTTTAATGAAAAAGATTTTCAAAAGATTAAATGTGATACACATTTAGTCTTCCCTTTCTGTTTCATGAGAGCATTTCCTGGGGAAGTTTATTTAAGGTACCACATACCATACATTATGCGGACAAAGCAAAAAATGTCTAACTCTTAACTTCCACACACAGATGTAGTCTACAATTAACTTCATTTTCCCTCTTGGCCAGAGTCAGTGAAAGTCATTCAATTGTTCAACAAGAACTGCCTGTTAAGCGGTCCCCTCCATCTCTTTCCAAAGTGACTGTATTCTGCCCATCAGAGGTGAAATTCAGACAGCAAAAACCCATGTTATTTTTCAGGTACTTGGATATAATGAGGGAAATTATGGAGTTTAGAGGATGGAGACCTGGGCTCAAATCTCAGTGCCTTTCTTTACTACGTGATCTTGGGGAAGGCACTTTAACCCTGGCAATCTGCTTCCTCATCTGGAAAATGGAAATAAAGATGCCTGCTTAGCAAAGCTATCACAGTGCTGTGTGTAGAATGCCCAGTTACTCTCAGCAGAAGTTGAAAGCATTCTTTTGCCAGAGCTCTGGAAAGTAAATCAGAAGAGAAGAAATTTCTGAATTCTCTTAGCATTCCTACGAGCTTCCTTCGCATCTACCAAAAACTGCCAAGACACAAAGCAAGAGGATGGTGTGAAATACTAAACTACACACAAAGTTAAGAAATTTCAAACATTTCCTGGAATACAACTGATTTACCTACTTCTGCAGTGTACTCATATATTTAACTTTGGGCTAAGTGACCTAGAGTTCACTTGATATTTTGATTTATCTTCATGTTGCAATAGTATTGTTCTGCATACACACGAGCTTGGGGTTTTATGATTTTGTTTTTACTTAAGATTTGCTTTTACCACAGTAATTTTTATTGCCACCCAGGCCCAGAGCAACAGTATAGATAGAGACCTGGGATCCTCCCTCTTTTTTTTCAGGCCTGGCGCTCAGTCCCTTAGGGTGGCAGCTTTGCATACATTAAGTGAGAATGAGCAGCCACATCTCCAAGTTCCATCCACTCAGGTCCACTCCCCAAATGGTACCCTCAAGCTAAGTTCCTGTCCACTGGCAGCATGGCATGCTCTGGGAAAGACAGGCCCTCAGAGCAGAAGTAGGGCACCTTGAACAGAAAATTCTCTGGTCTCAGAAACCCACAGACTGAGCTGTAGCAGTGCTTGACAAAGTTTATATATGTTTGAATTACATGGGGATCTTGTTAAAAAATGGATTCTGATTCAGTTGGTGGAGTGGGTCCTGAGGTTCTGGGCTCTGTACTTCCAGCAAGCTCTCGGGTGATTCGGCCACTGGTCCTATTAACAAGTACCCCACAAGGGACCGTGGGCTGTGAGTTGACAGATGCGTAGGACCTCTGGGTGCCACACCCTCCGGGGATAGACACAGCTAGATAAGGACCAAAGGAGGGCTGTCAACAGTGTGGGCCTAGGACAGGGGTCTTGGTTGCCCCATGGAAGGCACAAGGGTTTGTACCTGCTATAGGGTAGGAATCTAAGAAAAGAGGGGTTCTATTGGAACAATTAAAGGAAAAAATCCAAAGGATGCACTTCAAAGAGTTTTCCTATTATACAGTGGAACTGTCAAACAGCAGTTCCACAAAAAATGTTTTTATTAAGAAAATAGACTGTTAGGTGCGCTTAAAGATTATTTGAATGTTTACAGTGGTCTTTTTTTTTATTATAGGACATCTCTCAATCTCTTTCTCTTTATTTTAAAAATCAACAAAACAAACACCTAGTTCCTTCAACCATTCCTCGTTGAACTAGGTTAAAAATTCCCTGACAAGCCCAGTTTCCCAATGTCCTTATTAAAGTACGAGGCCAAGAAAGGAAAACGATACTTCAACAGTGATCCAATCACTGTGGAATATACTATGATAATACCCTCCTTCCTACTGGAGGCTGTATATCTGCTCATTTACCCAAAAACGACATGAGTTGTATTGACGACTTACCACACTGCTGACTCACCTGGGGTCTACCAACATATACAGTTTCTAATATCTAAGTCTTTGTTGTGCCTGCTGCTGATTGAATACATTGTGAGGAGATGATTTTTCTAATTGGCTTTTCGAGAAAGTAGACATAAAAAATATAGCTCAGAGTTAAATTGCCCCTTTGGCACCTGATCTTTCATAAAGAAGCGTTTGATCAGAAACTACAAGGCAGAACAAACAAACCCTCTTGATGCCTTATTTAGTCTAAATGCTAAAGGCAAAAGGGAAAGGAATTAAATGTGTTATATCCTGGTAAAGGCAGGCATTGGGAATTACCAGCGCATCATAAAATGTACCTCTACGAAGGGGCACTCAAAACACACAGAATTATCTGCTGGACGGTGGGCTCCTTGTAGTACAGGCTTTCCCTGCTAGGTCAGTGTTCTGGGAATCCATCGGTATCAGTGTACCAGCTGGTGTTGTTGAGAGAGGCTGCATTTGGCTTCGGGAGTTTTTCTGAAGACTCTTTTAATGTTTTTGCCTATGTCATGATGGGTGATTTATGAGTGCACTTGTCCATACCACAGTGAGTATTCAGCAGTTTTTGACCCAAAACAGCATGGTCCCTATTCCCCACCTTCCCTAGTCACCTGATTTTGCCCCATCTTGTCCTGAGCAACTGTTTTTTGCTTCCACGGTAAAAAAAGAAAAAAGAAAAGAAAAAAAAAGCCTCAAAGGGAAAGTTTTGCTGATGTGGAAGAGGTGAAACAAAAAATGGCAGAAGTACTAAAAGGCAGCAAAATTGACAAGTTCAAAAACAGTTTTGAGCAGTGGAAAAAAACATCTTGATAGATGTATTGCATCAGGTGGAGAGTGCTTTGAAGGTGACTTCAGTTTAAACATGTAAGAATAAATATACAATTTTTTATAAATAAATTCCTGTTTTTTGAGGGTTCCCCCTCATATTTTAGAAATAGTTCCTGAGTCAAAGGGGGTAGAGCCCAAGCATATAATAAATAAATGAATGGATGGGTGGATAGAAAGATAGATAGGTAGATAGATAGATCTCTTATCCTGGCCAAAGCATAAGAAATTGCTTAAGTGTAAAAAAAAAAAGAATTTAAAAATAAAACCAAATTAATTATCTTTCCACAACATAGTTAAGAGGTGGCAGAACATTTCTGTGTCTATCAAAACTAATTCTATTTGCATTATAAGATTATCTAAAAGGCTATGAGACACAAAGGTTGAACATGGTCTTTAATTAATCTTGCACCATGCTTAGTATAGCAGTGTGAACCCTTGGGAACTTTTGATCATTAAAATTATAATTTGCACATATATACAATTTCCTGAAGATGCTTCGGGTATGACTTCAGCCTCCTTCTACCATATCATCATACATTTCTACAAAGAGCAGAGAAGAAATGACTCTCAGGATATCAAAGTATCTTCTTCCTAATTATTTAAAGGTCACCGAGACCAAGGCCCGTTTCGCAATCTGAGTGATGCCCAATAGAGTTTATGTTAACTAAGTACTGAATACTAAACAAAATGAATTATTATTTAAAGCGACAGAGACTATGTACTTTTAAAGATGGGAAGTATTGAACTCTAATGTAGCAACAATATTATTCACTTTATGAATCTATGCTCAGTGGAACTATGCTCAAAACACTGCTGCAGGAACCTCTGTATTTCATGTGGCTCATATTCTCCTAGGAAAGGATCAGTACTCTGAGAAACTAGTAGGAGAAACCCACAAAAATAGAAGCTATAATTACAGAGAAGGAGACTCCATCACTGAGGATCAGTGAATCCAAAAAAAAGTGGAAATTGGAAAATAAAAGTGTAGTAAGAAGCGTGCATTCAGAGAGAAGAGAAAGGTTATTCCCAGTAGAAGGACATAGTACAAAGGCATGAATCATGAGAGAGGGAAGGTATTGGAGTTCCTTCACCTCTCACTCTAAGTGAGGTAGATACTGAGTATTGTCCTTGAGCTTACAGTCTTTAACCAGTTCTTTTCTGCTCCAGAATGAGGAAGAAATTCTCTGCCTCCACTTCCTGTGTGTGTGTGTGTGTGTGTTCAGAGTAATTGGGGGTAGCCTAGAAGAGGGAGCATTCATTTCTGCATGGAAGCACATTGTTTACATACAGCAAACTCTCTCTAATAATTCATGGCCTAGTATGATAATAAACATAGCTGCTATTTATTACTGTGCACTTTACATGTATAATCTACACATTTTACAGCAAGCTTCCAAAGCAGATAGTATTTTTTATGGGGAAATTGAAACCAAACTATTCAAAGAGCCTACTTAATAGTAGTGAAGTATTCTTTTTAGTTTATTTGACCTCAAGGCCTATGTATTCCCTGCTGTTATACATAGTCCACTCTTCATGTCTCCTAAAGGTTTAGAGGCTGGCAGTATGTTTTTCCTAGCCAAACTCCTCCCCAAAATCTTGTAGGATACAGAGAATTTCAATCATGGTAGCTTATCATTCCAGTTCTGTCTTTGTTCATTCTCTTACACCCCAGAAGCAAAGTGGGCCCCAAGCACAAATTTTATTATCATATGCGGTGATCTTATGCCATCAATCTGATAATTGCATAATTAAGAATTGGTTCCAAGAAAGAGCTTTGTTTTTCTTTTCTTTTTTTCCCCCTCACCTGTAGTATCTTACATATCACTGCAGAAGTAACACAGTATCTAACTACCGGATCCTACATCTGCTTTACTTTGATCATTGTCTAGAAACTTAAACTTCAGACTTCAAAATCAGCCATCAGTCTCCCATGCTCAGACCCGTCTGGCGGGGAAGGTAAACTGATAAGGAGACATGTATTCTATATCCGGCTACTTCTCATTCTTAGAATTTCATACAGTATTGCCATAAGTAATTATAAAGAATTGTACAAAAACTGTTAACTATTTCTGTGTGACTTAAACCTACTATACAGGGGAGAAGTCAGCTAAGAGGATAGATAAGTAGATTGGAGTCAAGCCATAGAAGACATTGAAAACTGGAGTTATCTTTATCCTAGAAGACAGGAATGACAAACTCATTTTTACCAGGGGCCACAT
>PVKM010043539.1:0-12497 GCA_004027735.1 Carollia perspicillata | reverse complement strand
TTCACACATGCTCATTCCAGTCCATTCTCCTTGGTTGCTAGGTTACATTGATGTAGTGCAAACCATTCTTGTTATATTAACAATGACTGGGCTTTTTCTGGACAGACCTCCTGGTCCCATTCATTTATTTTTGCCTTTCCTTCCCTTCCCTTTGTGGTCATATTCACAAAGTCTTCTGTAAGACCAAGGTCCAGAAGTTTAGTACATATGTTCTTATCTATGTTATTTATTGTTTCAGGTCTTATATTTAGGTGTTGGGTCTATTTTGAGTTAGTTTTTGTACATGGGGACAGATGTAGTCTAGTTTTATTCTGTTGCATGTGGCTTTCAACTTTTCCAATCATCATTTATTAGAGAGGAATTCTTTTCTCCATTGTGTGTTTCTGGCTCCTTTGTCAAAAATTATTTGCCCGTATGTATGTGGTTTTATTTCTGGGCTTTCAATTCTGTTCCATTGGTCTCTGTGTCTGTTTTTCTGCTCTTTAACATGCTGTTTTGATTATTGTAGCTTTGTAGTATGATTTGAAGTCAGGTAGTGTGAGACCTCTGGTTCAATTATCTTAATCAAAATGTCTTTGTCTATTTGTATTCTTTTGTGTTTTGATACAAATCTGATTATTTTTGTTCTATTTCTTTTAAAGATGACATTGAGATTTTGATGGGGATTGTGATAAATCTGTAGATTGCTTTGGGTAAAAGTTCATTTCAACTATGTTGATTCTTCCAATTCATGAGCATTAAATATCTATTTCTCTGTGTCTTTTCGGATCTCTTTTAACAATGCTTTGAGTATTAGTATATAGATTCTTCACATACTTTGTTTAGTCCTGGGCATTTTATTCTTTGGTTGCAATTACAAAAGAATTGTTTTTTTTTAACTTCTCTTTCTGAAGTTTTATGTTAGTATTTAAGAAAGCAGTGAATTTTTGTATATTAATTTTGTGTCCTGCAACATTACTACATTTTTAAAATTATTTCTAGTAGTTTCTTGGTGGAGTCTTTAGGGTTTTGTGCATACAGTACCATGTCATCTGCAAAAAAAGTAACACTTTTACTTCTTCCTTCTCAGCGTGGATGTCTTTCTTCTCTTTGTCTTGTTTTACTGCTCTGGTTAGAATGTCCAGACCTATACTGAATAATAGTGGTGGGAGTGGGCATCTTTGTCTTTTTCCTGATTTTAGAGGAAAAGCTTTTAGTTTTTCCTTATTGAATATGATATTAGCTGAAGGTTTGCCATATATGGACTTTATTATGTTCAGGTAATTTTCTTCTATACCCATTTTATTGAGTGTTTAAATCACAAATCAATATTCATCTTATCAAATGCTTTTTCTGCTTCTATTGATAAAATCATATGATTATTATCCTTTTTTTCATTAATGTCATGTGTTACATTGTTTGTTTGCTTATGTTGAACCATCTTTGTGCCCCTAAAATGAACCCCACTTGATCATGATGTATTATTTTTAATGTATTTTTGTACTGAATATGCTAATATTTTGTTTAGAATTTTTACATTATATTGATCAGAGCTATTGATCTATAGTTTATGTGTGTGTGTATGTGAGTATGTGTGTTATCCTTGCCAACATTTGGTATCAGGCCTCATAATGTTGGCCTCATAAAATATGTTAGGAAGGATTTTCTCTCTGATTTTTCGCAGTCTTTTGAGAAGGAATGGTATTGAATATTTAAATGTTTGATAGAATCTCACTAGTGAAGCCATCTTGTCCTAGATTTTTACTTTTCTGGAGATTTTTGATGGTGGTCTCAAATTCCTCACTGTTGATCAGTCTATTTAGATTTACCAATTACTCATGATTCAGTTTAGGAAGGTTATATATTTTTAGAAATTTATCCATTTTTTCTAGGTTATTAAATTTGGTGGCACGCAATTTTTCATAGCATTCAGGTATGAATCTTTATATATCTGTGATGTGTGTGATAACATCTCTTCAACTTCTGATTCTGGTTTTATGGGTCTTTTTTCTCTTTTCCTTAGTGAGTCTAGCCAGGGTCTTATCAATTCTATTAATCTTTTCAATGAACCAGCTCTTTGTTGTATTAATTTTTCTATAGTCTTTTGGTTCTCTATTTCATTCAGTTATGGCTCTAATTTTTTTAAAAGATTTTATTTATTTATCTTTAGAGGGGAAGGGTTAGGGAGAGAAATATCATCAATGTATGGTTGCCTCTTGTGCGTCCCCTGCTGGGAACTGGCCTGCAACCCAGTCATGTGCCCTGACTGGGAATCGAACCACGATCCTTTGCTTCGCAGACCTGCGCTCAATCCACTGAGCTTCACCAACCAGGGCCAAATTTTTATTACTTCCTTTCTTTTGCTGACTTTCAGTAGCTTTTAATCTTTTTTCTACTTTCAAAAGATTTAATATTAGGTTGATTACTTGGGAGGTTTCTTGTTTCTTAAAATACTCCAGCAACAATATAAACTTCCCACTTATAAATGTTATTGCTTAAACCCAGAAGTTTTTATATGTTATATTGTTGTTTTTTGTTTCTATATGTCTTTTGATCTCACTTTTATTTATTCTTAGACCTAGTCATTTTCTAGTAGTATGTTCTTTAGTCTCATGTATCTATGTTTTTTTTTTTTGGTTTTGTTTTGTTTTGTTTTGCAGTTGATTTCTAATTTCTAAGTTTGGGTCAGAGAATATACTTAGTACGATTTTAATCTTAAACTCACTGAGGTTAGTTCTGTAGCCCCATATATGGTTTATCCTTAAGAAGCCCCATGTGCACTGAAGAAGAATGTATAATCTGATGTTCTAAGATGAAATGCTCTGTAAATGTCACTTATGTCTATTTGGTATAATGGGACATTTAAGTCAATATTTCCCATGGATTTTCTGTTTAGATGATCTATCTGGAGCTGTCAATGGAGTATTAAGTTGCCTAAATATGGTTGTATGTTTGTCAGTTTCTTCCTTTAGCTCTGTTAGTAGTTGCTTTATATTTCTGATGGTCCCTGATTGGGTGTATATACATTAAGAAGTTTAATGTTTTCTGATGTCATATCCCCTTTAACAATATAAAATGTCCATCCTTTCTCTTGATATCTTTATTATCTTGAAATTTGTTTTGTCAGATATAAGGTTAGCTACACCTGCTTTTCTGTAAATGCTATTTGCTCACAGAATCATTTTCCAGCCTTTTACTTTGAGTTTAACTTTGTCTTTGCAGCCTCAATATGTCTCCTGAGGACAGAATACAGTTGAGTTATGTTTTCTCATCCAACTTGCTACTCTGTGCCATTATACTGGTGAATGTGGTCCTTTTAAATACACTTAGGGTAGTGTTTGGTGTATGAGGATTTCCTATATCCATTGTATCTTTTGTTGTTGTTGTTTTTTTTATAGCTCTGTGCCTTTATTGGCTCTTTATCTTTGTGTTTCTTTTTTTTAAATAATTTTTTATTCTTCTTCAAGTAGAGTTGTCTCCACTGTTCCCCACCACTGCCCTCTACCCCAGCCATCTCCACTTCCCACCCATGATCCTAACCCCCTTTGGTTTTCTCTATGTGTCCCTTATACATGTTACTGAAAACCCTTCCACTTTTAACCCCCATTATCCCCTCCCACCTACCCCCTAGTTATTGTCAGTTTATTCTTAATTTCAATGTCTGGTTATATTTTGCTTGCTTGTTTGTTTTGTTGATTAGATTTCACTTACAGCTAACATCATATGGTGTTCATCTTTCACCACCTGGCTTATTTCACTTAGCATAATGCTCTCCAGATCCATCTATGCTGTCCCAAAAGGTAGGAGCTCCTTCTTTCTTTCTGCAATGTAGTATTCCATCATGTAAACATACCCTGGATTTTTGATCCATTCATTTACTGATGGGCACTTAGGTTGCTTCCAGCACTCAGTTATTATAATTGTGCTGCTATGAACATTGGGGTGCATAGGTTCTATTGGATTGGCATTTCAGGATTCTTAGGGTATAATCCCAACAGTGGAATTGCCGGATCAAAAGATAACTTCATGTTTAGGTTTCTCAGGAAATTCCATACTGTTTTCCACAGTGGCTGTGCAAGTCTACATTCCCACCAACAGTGCATGAGGGTTCCCTTTTCTCCGCATCCTCTCCAACACTTGTTTCTTGATTTGTTTATGGTGGCCATTCTGACCAGTGTCATGTGTTATCTCACTGTGGTTTTAATCATCATCTCTCTGATGGCTAATGATACTGAGCATCTTTTCATATGTTTCTGGGACCTCCGTATGTCCTTCTTGGAGAAGTGTCTATTCAAGTCCTCATTTTTTAATTGGGTTGTTTATCTTCCTGGAGTGGAGTTGTATGAACTCACTATATATTTTGGAGATCAAACCCCTGTGCTAGATATCATTGGAAAATATGTTTGCCCAGACAGTTGGTTCTCTTTTCACTTTAATGTTATTTTCTTTAGCCATGAATAAGCTTTTTATTTTGATGAAGTCCCATTTGTTTATTTTTTCCTTTATGTTCCTTGCTCTAGGGGACATATCAGTGAAAATATTGCTATGTAGAATATCTGAGATGTTCCTACCAATGTTTTCCTCAGACTTTTATGGTATCATGACTTATATTTAAGCCTTTTATCCACCTTGAATTTATTTTTGTGTATGGTGTAAGTTGGTGATTGAGTTTCATTGTTTTGTATGTAGCTGTCCAGATCTCCCAACACCATTTCTTGAAGAGGCTCTTTTTACTCCACTTTATGCTTCTGTCTCCTTTGTTGAATATTAATTGACATAAAGACTTGGGTTTTCAATGGTGGTATTCCATACTACATTCCTCTGGAGAAACTTTTAAATCTTGATTGATATTAGCCTTTTATTAAAGCTGGGTAAATTAAGATTTATATCAAAATATCTGTCTAAGAGAGACTAAACTTGACTTAATGAAGCAAACACATATTGTTTTATAAGGTCTTATATTTTAAAACAAAATTGTCAATTGATACTTAAACATTTTTAAAATTCAAATTTACAAAAAATATTAATATATTATTCCCAACTTTCCACTATTAAAAGTTTCTTATATATCCTCCATTAAAAAAGAATGAAGCATGTCATATGTCTTCACTCTAATAATTGCTGCAGCCTGGAATAGAAATGCTGTTAAAGAGAGTATGCATGTCCAGCTTATCAACAGACTGGCAAAACAGAGTACTCAGACCCTGACATTATTCTAAAATATCATGTGGCTATTAAAAATGTAAATATATGAGTATAACACTATTCTACATCTTGTTTCTCCCTCTTCCCCCTCAAAATAATGTATCTGGGATGTATTTACTGACTGCAATAATATTTTTTTAAATGTGTTATAATCTTTTTAACCAACCTGATGTTGTCAATTTCAGGTTTTTATTCACAGCCCATTGCTTTAAAAATAAAGCCCCATGATTTTTCCACATGCACTGTTATGAATTCATATTTATGTGTACATTCTTCTATTTCTCTCTCATGTGCACACACTGCAAACAATCAATTATCTTTCTGTTATATGACATTATTCCCATTTTTGGTAAGGCATAGATCTGCAATTTTGAGATGTGGGGCTTTAGAATTGTGTTACAAAAATAATATTTTACATTACATGTCTGTGTAAAAGTATTTGGTAGCCATGAAGTAATTTCTCCTACTTAGTAATCGATTACTGTGCATTTTGTTTTTGTTTAGTGTGCTCTGCACTAAAGTTCATGTCATTTTAAGTTTACCTCCCCAAATCATTATCTGCTCTTAATAGTATCACTCACATTACTAATAAAACAGCTTACTATGCTTTTTATTTTAATTAGGAAAACAAAGTTTTGTGCTGTGGTTCTCTTGAAATGTTCTTAATTAAAGGGCAATGTGGTACAAAAAGTAAACAAAATTAGCTCTGTGGTACCACAAGCAATTATGTTCATTCTGTGGTATATTGTGTATTTTAATTATTTTTAAAACAAAAGGTAAAAATTTAGCCCTGGCTGGTGTAGCTCAGTGGGTTGAGCGTGGGCCTGTGAATCAAGGGATCGACGTTTTATTCCCAGTCAGGGCACACACTTGGGTTGCAAGCCAGTTCCCAGCAGGGGGCACATGCGAGGCAACAACATATTGATGTTGCTCCCCCTCTCTCCTTCCCTATCATTCTGAAGATAAATAAATCAAATCTTTAAAAAAAATGTAAAAAGTTGAAGATGTCTCAGTTAAATTTTTATACTTTGTTTTAATCATAACAATCATTTCACCTATTTCTTTAAGAATAATATATGTTAAACACATTTAACTCTGTTTATATGAATAATTATGTAATTTCTTATATACAATTACTGTAAATAAACTGAGCATAAAGATATTTTAAAATATATCATACAAAACATTACTGAGAATTTAAATATTTCAAATGCTTCATAGGAAATCATTGTTTCAAAAAATCTAATCTTGTTTTGTTTGAAAGCAAAAATAGTTTTACATGTTATAATCAGTCATTAAGCACTTACTATATGCTTGACAATCAACATTATTTCATTTAATAAGGGTGTTATCTTTAAAATTGTGTTTTAATGTACCCTCCTACAGGTGAGAAAAAAGGCAAATCTGTGTGTTTAGTGACATGCAGCTAGAGGTGTCAAAGCTGATATTTCAATGTGCATTTTTAAATGTGAAAGTCTATATTCTGAACAAAATACACTAAAATATAAGCTGTATATCTTGTTTTTTTTTTTGTGTGTGTGTGTATGTGATGAATCTTACATTTAATTTTTTTACTCTTTACCAAGAAGGTACTTTATAATGAAACTATATTATTAATATCCTATAATCTTTTTTGAGTCGCTAGTAGCACTTATTAAATTTTTATAGTCTTAATTTAAATGGTAGTGTTCTTATTACATAATTTTCAGGTAATAGTAACAGTTAAGATGTTTATTTTTACACTTTCTTGTATCTTTTAAGCTAAAGCAAAATTAAGCTGTATTTGGTAACACATTGGATAACTGCATGCATGACTACAATTTTCAGATGAGCAGAGAGTGAAAAAAAAAATCCAGAGAATAAAAAGTAGTCAACCTCCCATTCTTGTTACTGGGCACTTAAGGTATATAGATGATTGATACTTAGGAGTAGTTTGGCTGTAAATATATTTCAAAACACATCAATATAGCACTAACAAGTAGAGAAAATAGCTGATATAAATAAAATAAATTGTACCATTTCTCTTTTATTAAGAGGATTATAAGATCATCTCATTATATAATAATTAAGAAAGTAAAGTACATACAAGAGAAATAATTGTTATATAGCTTTTACATGTCATTAGTTATAGGTTTTTCCAGAACACGCTCTGCTTTTGCAATAATGCAAATATCATCTGCCTTCATTCTAAATTCAACACACACTACATTTAAAAATGATGTATTCTTATGGGCTTGAGAAGAAATAAATATTTATATCATCTATGAATAGTTATGGTGGATTGGAAAGGCTTCCCCCACTAGATGAATGTTCTAGGAACCCATCTGTATTAGTACGCCCGCTGGCATTGTTGTGAGAGGGTATGTTTGGCTTCAGTGAATTTTTTGAAGTACCTTTCAATGCTTCATTTGCCCATTTCATGATAAGTGATTTATGAGCACACCTGCCTGCACCATGCTGAGTATTCAGCAGTTTTTGGCCAAAGAATGGTGTGATCCCATTGCCCTACCCTCCCTATTCACCAGATCTCATCCCAAGCAACTTTTTAAATTCTTGTTTTCCTGGATGAAAAAGTCCTCAAAGGGAAATGATTTTCTGATGTGGAAGAGGAGAAACAAAAAAATGGTAGAAGCACTGAAAGCTACCAAAATGGACAAATTCAGAACTGTTCTGAACAGTGGAAAAAATGTCTCCTTAGGTGTATTACATCAAATAGAGAGTCTGTTTGAAGGTGACTGAAGTTTAAACACATAAGAATAAATACAAAAATTTTATAAATGAATTCACATTTTTGGGGTTTCCCTTTATATGTATTTAAACCATTAGACCTTCCTTAATATTTTTTGTCTTCACCTTAGGACATGTGTGTGGATTTAACCACATAGAGTAATGACTTTCAACTGGCATTTTACAAGAAATTGTAAAACATGCAATGCCTAACTATTTAGTCAGGGGAACTGACATCTTTACCTTTAGACTGTCAAACAAAAAAATGGCAACAGCCAACACAGTAGCTGCCAGGGGTGAATGCCCTATTTTGAGCCATGAATATATAGGTCATATAATAGAGTTGCATCTTACTGGCCATGTCACATAATAAAATTGTGTGTGGCTTGTTAATTTTTGGTACCAGAAAGACTTGTATACAAGTATGAGCACTTGATTTTTTAAAAAAGAAAATTAGGAGCAAAAAAACAAAACAAAAGGTAGGTAATTATTCTTATAATATTTTAAATATTATAAGAATATTTATAAGTATTTTTCTTGTTGTGATAGCAAATCAAAAGTATTTTTCTTGTTGTAATAGCAAATGGATTTTTTTCCTGATTTCTGTCTAACCGAGGAGGTAAAAGTACTCAGAAAACTACACAAGACTGGAGAAAGAAATTAAGGAAGACAAATAAATGGAAGCATATCCTGTGTTCATGGATTAGAAGAATAAACACCATCAAAATGCCCATACTACTCAAAGCAACTTATAGATTCACCACAATCCCTATTAAAATACCAATGACATATTTCACAGATACGGAATAAACATTTCCAAAATGTATATCAAACCATAAATGACCCTGAATAGCCTCAGCAATTCTGAGAAAAAAGAATAAAGTGAGAAGTATCATAGTATCTGATATCAAACTGTATTACAAGGCTACTGTAATCAAAACAGTTTGGTACCAAGAGTCTTAAGATGGTGGCAAGAGAGGTGGTAGCAGAGTCCATTTCCCCCTGCACACTGGTGAAGCCCCTAGTCAATCTTCTGAGGAACAGAGCGAGCAGCCAATAGTACCCCAGCATATATGAAAATAGGAGACCAAAAATTATAGAGGACATTGAAAAATCAGGCAGTAAGGAGAGTGCTTCAGGACATTAAGGTCTCTGGGACAAGCACAGGGACCAGGGCGGCTGTAGCCCCAGGCCCAGAACCAGGTCTGCCACAGGATTCTTGGGGGAGAAAGCTGGGTCAATGGCTCCCTCCCCTGCCAAACAAGGTTTGAGCAGAGATCTGGTTGCTTGAAATTGCAGAGAGGGGAATAAGAACTAAGTGGCAAACACACAGGGGCTGTGAGCACCCACAGAATCTGTGGACGCTGGCTAGGGAGAGTTGAGAGTTGGGTGGTGATGGGTTCTGACTCAGATAGTCCCCGGTATGGTTGGAGAATTGGGCTGTGTGAGAGGCCAGAATTCTATAAGGAGCGGCAGGATCATGCAAGAGGAATTTCTCAAAAATAAAAGGTGAAAAAAGAGGCACTCGGCAGATATTTGGGGAATTATTCTGCAGCAGACACTCCAGCCTCCTCCCCACCCAGCTGCACAGGGCTCCTGAGGTGGTGCAGAGCTCCTGAGGTGGCACTGAAGGCCCTTATTCACACTCCTGTAGCCCTTGGAAGAGTGCACACCAAACCTGAGGGACAGGAGGCAGCCTAGCCAAGTGCCCATGCTCACAACCCCGGGAGAGTGTGCTTTGCAGAAGGCCTGGCACCCACACGAAGCCCTAGGAAGAGTGTGCACCACAGAAGACCTCATGCTCACATCTGTAGCCCCAGGAAGACTTCATGTCCATACCTGTGGGACTGGAGGCTGCTGTGGTACTGGGCTGGCGGCTGACTGAGTGCTGATCAGGAAGGGAGAAAACCAAAACAAATCCCCCCTCAGCCTGCTGAATCCAGGAATACCAGTAAAACTGACTTGGCCAGTTTGAAGCCAGCCGGAGGCCCCTTTTTAAAAAAGTAATTCTTTATTTTTATATTATTTTTTAATCTTTTAACTCTTTCTTCTCTTTTTTCTTTCTTTCTTGTTTTATTCTTTTTTCTTTCCCTTTTTATCTCTTCATCTTTCCTTTTTTTATTCCCACAAGTGATACAAAAAAACCTGGAAATGTGAAAAAAACAGAGCTGGACCTAAAGAGGGTGCATCCCAACATCTGAGAAAGTATGACAAACTTCATTTTACTACTACAAGGAACTTGCAAGTTATTACATATATGTATTATTATTTTTTCATTATGCCTACATGTTTTATTTTATTAGTATTTTTGTATTCCTCTTCTATCTGTTTAGTCTTCTTCACTTGGCTGGTTAAATTGAATTGATTGACTGGTTTCTCTTGTTCTCTCTTTCATAGTGTATTGTTAATTTACTGTCTTTCACTTCACTTATGTTCCATTAACAAACTACTTTAGGTCCTATACTCCCTATTCTTGTTATACAGATCACATAGATTCTGTTACATGATTGTTGCTCCATTATTATTATAAATAATAGCTGTCCCATACAATTGTAAATACCACACAGCACCCCTCCCAGATTTTAACCTACTTCATGGTTTCCTGAGCTTTATTACTGTAGTGGTTGACTCTATTCTGTCACACACTACACCTATTTTCTATTCTTTACCCTCACTTTACCTCATAATCTGACCTCCCACTAGCTCACTACTTTCTAGATCCAATTCACAATCCTCCCTCACAACTAGAGTCTTATCTTCTTTCCACCCCTTCTAAAAAGTGACTAGTTGGGTGGAATAACACTATACATATCCAAAGGATCACTATCTCTTCTCTGTGGATTGGTACTTTAAATATGATAGAATATACTCCCACTGTCTTAAACCATTTTGCCTTCACCCTCCAACTGATCACAAAAAAGAATAGGTGGAAGCTGTGAACACCAGGATACCTGTTGGAAGAGGAAATCCAACAACAAAGGAACCACCAACAGATAACAACAAAAGAAAGTGAAGGAAGTAATAAAAGCCACACTAACTCAAACCTGGACCTATCTGGAAATACAACTAAATAGTGGAGAAATGACCCAGAACAAACAACTGAACAAGAGCAAGAGCGAGGTCAAAACCTTGTACACACAGAAGAACCAGCTTCAAGACAACCTGCCCACACCTGCACAACAGAATACAAGAAGTGGTGGATAGAGTGACCCTCAGCTAACTAGCAGGTGTAAAGTACCCACCAAAGAAAGAACAAACAACAATCAAAACATAAGGACAAACACAGAGCCAACTTAAACAACAGCCCAAGAACAGTGATCTTGGGAGATCAAGGAGATGGCACCCCTGATATCACAGATATTCTACCACAGAAGTTCACCCAATAAACCCAGAGAGCCAGAACACATCAATTTAAGAAGCTGAAGCTAACAAGAAGAGTCTCACAAACAATGGGAAGACAAAGAAATAATCCTCAAATGAAAGAAAAGGAATTAGCCTCAGAAAGAATGCTAAATGAAATAGAGGCAACTCAACTATCAGATATTGAATCCAAAGCAATGATTATCAGGAAGCTCAATGAGCTCACAAGGAACTACCAGAAACTACAGGGAAACTACAATGAACTCACTGCAAACTATATCAACATGAAAATTGAAGTAGAAGCTATCGACAAGGGCCAGAATGAAATGAAAAGGAATCAAAAGCAGGATTGATGAAGCAGAGGATTGTATCAGTGATCTGAATGACAAGATAGACAAAAAAAAACAGAATGAGTGAGACAAGGAAAAGAGGCTCAGAAAGAATGAAGAGTGGTTAAGGGAAATGCAGGACAACATGAAACGTAGTAATATCTGTATAATAGGGATACCAGAAGGAGAAGGAGAAGAGCAAGGGATAGAAAACCTGTTTGGAAAAGTAGTGATGGAAAACTTCCTTAATTTGATGAGAGAAAAAGTCACACGAATCCAGGAAACACAGAGAGTCCCAATCAAGAGGAACCCAAAGAGGCCCACTTCAAGACACATCATAATTAAAATGGCAAAATTCCAAGACAAAGAGAGAATCTTAAAGGCAGCAGGGGAGAAACAGGAAGTAACAGGAAGGGAGCCCTGCTAAGGTTAGCAACTGACTGTTAAATGGAAATGCTCCAAGCCAGAAAGGAATGGCAAGAAATATACCAAGTAATGAGAACCAGAGGCCTGCAGCCAAGACTACTTTATCCAGCAAGGCTCTCAATAAAATGGAAGGCCAAATGAGGAGCTTCCCAGACAAAAGAAGCCTCAAAGAATATACCTCTTCCAAACCAGCTCTGCAGGAGATGCTAAAGGTTTTGCTTTAAGAATAGGAAGAAAAACAGTGAAAGAGAGAGGAACACAGATATGAAAAAATGGCAATGAATAAGTACCTATTACTGATAACCTTATATATAAATGGATGAAATGTCCCAATAAAAAGACACAGAATAGTGAAATGGATGAGAAAACATGCCCTACACATATACTGCCTACAGGAGACCCACTTCAGTACAAAAGACCTACACAGACTGAAAGTGAAGGGTTAGAAACAAATATTCCAAGGAAATGGAC
>PVKM010043538.1:0-12447 GCA_004027735.1 Carollia perspicillata | reverse complement strand
AAAAAAATGAGAATAGTATAAACAGTCTCAGGGACAACTTATAGAGGTCCAACATTCGCCTCATAGGGGTGCCAGAAGGAGAAAAGAAAGAGCAAGGAATTGGAAATCTATGAAAACTTCCCTAATTTAGTGAAGGAAATAGACATGCATGTCCAGGAAGTACAAAGTCCCAATTATGATGGATGCAAAGAGGCCTACTCCAAGACACATCATAATTAAAATGCCAAAGGTTGAAGATTATGAAATACTCTTAAAAGCAGAAAAGAAGAAAAGAAAAGAAGTTAGTTCACAGTTGTTTGCCAGATGGGAGGGGGTATGGGGAAATAGGTGGAGAAGTGAGGGGATTAAGTACAAATAGGCAGTTACAGAACGGCCATGGGGATATAAAGTACAGTATAGGAAATGGAGTAGCCAAGGGATGTATATGCATGACCCTTGTACATGAACAATGGTGGGCAGATTGCCTGAGGGAGTAGGAGGTGGTGGGTGGAGGGAGGCAAGGGGTGAAAATTCAGGACAACTATAAAAGCATAATCAATAAAATAGAATTTTTTTAAAAAAGTTCTCTAAGTTCATGAATGAAATAGACATGCAAATCCAACAAGTGGAGAGAGTCCCAAACAAGATGTGTGCAAAGAAGCCCGCTCCAAGATGCATAATAATTAAAATGACAAAGGTTAAAGATAAAGACGGAATCTTAAAAGCATCAGGAAAAAAGAATTTAGTTACCTACAGGAGGTTCTCATAAGACTGTCAGCTGATTTCTCAAAAGAAACTTTGCAGGCTAGAAGGGTCTGGCAAGAAATATTCAAAATTATGAAAAGCAGGGACCTACAGTCAAGATTGCTCTACCCAGCAAAGCTATCATTTAGAATCAAAGGGTAGATAAAGAGCTTCCCAGACAAAAAAAAAAAAAAACTAAAGGAGTTCATCATCACCAAACCAGCATTATATGAAATGTTAAAAGGACTTGTTTAACAAAAAGAAGATCAAAACTATGAACAATAAAATGGCAATAAATACATATCAGCAATTGGGTCTGAAAAAACAAACTAAGCAAAACTAGAAGAATAGAAACAGTCTTGGATACAGAGAGTGTTTTCATGGTTGGTAGATGGTAGGGGGTTGTGGGGGAAATGTGTGAAGAGGTAAGGGGATTAAGGAGTACAAATAGGTAGTTACAGAATAGTCATGGAGATATAAAGTACAGTATAGGAAATGGAGAAGCCAAAGAACTCATACACATGACCCATGGACATGATCAGTGGTGTGGGGGGTGTTGTGTGGAGGGTGGCAAATGGGGAAAATTGGGATAACTGTAATACCATAGTAAATAAAATATAATTTAAAAAAAGATAGGCCTGGCTTGAGTGCAGGCCTGCAAACCAAAACGTCACCAGTTTGATTCCCAGTCAGGGCATATGCCTGGGATTTTGGCCAGGTCCCCAGTAGGGGGTACACAGGAGGCAACCACACATTGATGTTTCTCTCCCTCTCACTTTCCCTTCCCCTCTCTCTAATAATAAATAAATAAATAAATAAATAAATAAAAATCTTTAAAAAAATGATGGAAGTCCTTAAGCTCTGGGTACTTCTCTATGAAATATTTACATTTAGGTAGAGAACCTCTTTTGAAGCTAAAGGAGTGAATCACTTATGGAAAATTATGTGGTATTTGAGAGAGAAATAAAAATATTTTCAAATATATATGGAAAAAGATTGTCCCTTTAAATCTGTTCCTCATCTGTCAAGCCCCTCCTCTGTGTAATACTAACCACTGTTAGCTTTTTGTAGAACATTCATGTGTTTCTTTATTCATATTTAAGCAAATATAAATATTATTCTTGTTCTCTACTGTTTTTTTTAAATTAGCAGATAGCGTTATGCATACTGTTTGGAGCCTTGCATTTTTCTTTTAATAATATATCTAGGAGTTTTTTCTATAATAAAACAAAAAATTGTTCTCATTCTTCTTTACAGCTATCTGGTATTGTGTTGTATGGATATGCCATAATAGAGGTTATCTGTCTTCTACTGATGGACATTTATGTTATTTCCCATGTTTTGTTACTATAAGAATGCTAAAGTAACTAAATTTATACATGTCATTTCATACATGTGCAAACAAATCTGTGGGGTAAATTTCCCTAAGTGTAGTTGTGAGGGCTAAGGATATGCCCACCACAGTGTCAATTGAATTGTCCAGTTCCCTGGCACAGAGATATATCACTTTGCAGTCCCACTGGTAACATGTAAGGGTATCCCTTTCCTCATCAGTCTGTTAATGTTGTGCTATCACAGTTTGGAATCCAAACCAATATGATAGGGGAAGAATTGTTTCTCAGGCTAGTTTATTTTATATTTCCCTTATTATGTGTGAGAGAAAGAAATTGCATGTCTTCTGTTATGATCAAGGACCTTTTGTAGTTCCCTGTTCTGAGATCCTGCTGAATGCGCATGTGTCTACTAGGTTGTTGACCTTTTATTTTCTGCCCAACTTCTAGGAGTTTCTTTGCTGGTTTTTCTTGGCCAAGCAGAAGTTTAGTGATTTTTATGAAGGTTGAATTGATTCATCTTTTTCTTTTATGGGTGCTGGAGACTGAGGTGCAGTAAGAAAGGCCATCCCAGTCCAATGTTATATCAGAATTCTGTCATGTCTTTTTCTAGGACTTTAATGGTTTCACTTTATCATGTATGAGTTTTTGATCCATTTGGACTATTTCCTGGTTTATAGTGGGAGGTATGGATCCAACTTTATCATTTTCCAGATGGCTGACAAGAAGGTATTTTTTTTAACAGGGAGCTCATCCAAAACACATCAGAGAATTTTTTTTTTAGGAAAAGGTCACATGCCTTAGCAGATGTTGCAAATTATAGTAAGGACCCATTTTCTCTAATTAACAAAGATTTATATATTCAATGAACATTTGCTCAGTGCCCACTATGTGCCAGATACTTTTCCAGATACCAAGGCTCAGAAAAAGAAGACACAAGTCCCTGCCCTCTAGGAGCTCTCATTCTCTTGGGGACAGACAAGAAATAAGCAAGTAAACATATACTGTTAGCTAGTCTAAAGAAAAGTCACATCAGTGTAACAGTTACTATGACTGTGTAACAAATTGTGCTAAAACTTAGGGGTTCTGTAGGTCAGGAATTTGGACAGGTAATAGCACAGAGGCACCGGGCATGCTTTTCTTCTTCTCCATGATGTCTGGGGCCTCAGCTAGAAGAATTGAAGGCTGGGCCCTTCTAACCATCTGAGGGCTCGTTTGCTCATGAATTTGGTGGTTAATGCTGGTTGTTGGTTGGGGTCTAGATTTTTGCCCACAGGGGCCTACCATTATGGTCTCTCTATGTGGGCTAGTATGGGTTTCTGATGTGATAGGTTTCAAGAAGAATGTTCTAGGAGAATCCTAGGAGGTGGAGTCTGTGTCACCTATAAAGAAAGAGCTTGCCTTCTGAAGCATCGCTTCTGTTCCATTTTATCTGTTAGAAGCAAGTTCCTAAGGCAAGTCTATATTGAAGGGATGGAGAATAAGACTTTCTTTGGATGGGAAGAGTGGTTCTAAAAGAGCTGTGGGAACATGCCAGTTGCTATGGCCATTTTTATTTTTTAAATATATTTTATTGATTATGCTATTGCAGTTGTCCCAATTTTCCCTCTTTGCCCCCCTCAACCTTGTACTCCCATTCTCTTCAGTAATCCCACCATTAGTTCATGTCCATGGGTCATATGTATAAGTTCTCCAGCTTCTCCATTTCCTATACTATTCTTAACATCCCCCCATCTATTTTGTGCCTACCAATTTTTACTTAACCCCTACACCTTTTCCCCAGTTCTTCCCCTTCTCCCTCCCAGCTGATAACCCTCCAAATATTCTCCATGTTTATTATTCTGTTTCTGTTCTGCTTGTTGGCTTAGTTTGTTATTTGGATTCAATTATTGATAGTTGTGAATTTATTGCCATTTTAATGTTCATTGTTTTGATCTTTTTTTCTAATATAATTCCCTTTAGCATTTCACATAATAATGGTTGTTTAGATTCAGTTGTCGATGGTTGTGCATTTGTTGCCATTTTAATGTTCATAGTTTTTATCTTCTTTTTATTATATAGTTCCCTTTAACATTTCATATTATGATGGCTTGGTAATGATGAACTCCTTTACTTTTACCTTGTCTGGGAAGCATTTTATCTACCCTTTCATTCTAAATGATAGCTTTGCTGGATAGAATAATTTAGGTTGTAGGCCCTTGCTATTCATCACTTTGAATATTTTTTACCAGGCCCTTCTAGTCTGCAAAGTTTCTTTTGAGAAATCAGTTTACAGTCTTATGGGAAATCTGTTGTAGGTAACTCCCTGCTTTTCTCTTGCTGCTTTTAAGATTCTTTATCTTCAGACTTTAGTATTTTAATTATGATGTGTCTCAGTGGGGTCTTCTTGGGGCCCAACTTGTTTGGGACTCTCTGTGCTTCCTGGACTTGTATGTCTACTTTCTTCACCATATTAGGGAAATTTTCTTTCATTAGTTTTTCAAATAAATTTTCAATTTCTTTCTCTTTCTCTTCTACTTCTGGTACCCCTAAGATTCAGACATTAGTATGTTTGGAGATGTCTCAGAGGCTCCTTATTCGATCCTTGTTTTTTTAAATTCTTTTTTCTTTTTGCTGTTCTGATTGAATGCTTTTTTCTTCCTTATGTTCCAAATCGTTGATTTCATTCTTGGCTTTGTTCCCTCCATTGTTGCTTCTCTGTGGATTTTTCTTTATTTGACTTAATGCAACCTTCATTCCTGCCTGGGTCTCTTTTATGCTGTTGCAATACCCAATGAGTTCCTTGAGCATCCTGATAACCAGTGTTTTGAACTCTGCATCTGACAGGTTACTTATCTCCATTTTGTTTAGTTCTTTTTCTGGAGATTTGTTCTGTTCTTTCATTTGCGCCATATTTCTTTGTCTCCTCAATTTAGCAGCCTCCCTGTGTTTGTTTCTGTGTATTAGGTAGAGATGTTTTGACTCCCTGTCTCAGTTGTGTGACCTACTTAGAAAAGGCACTTGTAAACTGTGTGGGGTGGAGCCCTAGGTAATTGCCAGGGTGGGGCAACCCATTTCACCACTTTGTGGCTCTGTATGGGGGAGGGTTCAGACAGGGGATAATGCTTCTGCCTGGCCTCTAGAGGTTTGCCCTGGGGGAAGCTGTCTCCTGGTCTCATCCTGTTACCAGTAACTTCACTTTCTCCCTGTATGGCATGTGTACCCTTCCAGCTATTGCCCTGGTGCTGAATCCCAGAAGGGGTGGATCTGCCTAAGTCCTGAGACCTTTGTGGGCCCTTTAAGAAGAGTCTCCTGAGAATCCTGCAGTTTATTCCACCACCCCATCCCACACTTGTTTTTATAGCCAGAAGTTATGGGGACTTAATCTTCCTGGTGTTGGAATCCTGGGGTTTGTGGTTTAGTCTGGGGCTGAGACTGCTTGCTCCCAAGGTATCCATCCTCCTGATTTTTATTCACCACATGTGAATGTGGGACTGCCCATTCCACTGCCTCTCCTTGCCTCTCCACCTTTCCATGCCTCTCCATGTCTCGGCTCCTCCTACCTGTGCGGGTGAATGCAACTTTTTAAAATCCTTGGTTGTCAGACTTCCATACAGCTAACTTTTCTGATAAATCTGGGTGATATTATTTTGTAGTCTAGTTGTAATTTTTGCTGTAGTTGTGTGAAGATGCAAAGTGTGTTTACATATGCCTCCATCTCGGTCCAAGTCCTCAAGGAAGACACTGTGGCCATTCTTAGAAAATAAAATCTTTCATGTAAGGCAAAAAGGGCTGCGATGAGGATGGATATGTGAAGTCATTGGAGATTAGGGGCTCAGGTATGTGCAACCTGAAGGAAGCCAAGGAACAAGCTCTGTGACTATCTGGGGACGTGTCCCAGACAGAAGGTATAGCAAAGGCAAAGTCCAGGAAGTAGGTAGGGGTATAGTTAACTTATCTGAAGAGCAAGAGGACAAGCATAGCTTTTATCAAAGTGAGAAGAGAAGGGGCGAGAGTGTCTGGACAAGGTAAGAGATTGTAGGGAGCCTGTCACTAGTGCAAGATATTGTAAAGACCTTGGCTTTTCTTCCTAATGAATTGGGAAACCATTGAGAGTTTTGAGCAGAGGAGTAACATGACCTCACTCATGTTTTAATGGGCTTATTGAGGCTGCTGTGAGGACAGATTTAGAGATGAGAGGCATGGGTGGAAGTGGGGAGATCAAGTAGAAGGTCATTGCAATAATAAAAGCAGGACACCATGAATGCTTGGGCCAGGGTGATAGTGCAAGAAAAGGTGTTGGACCAGATGTTGGATATGTTTTTAAAAACATCCTAATTGGGTTTTTTGATGAATTGGATCTGGTTAATGGACAGACAATGCACCCTTACTTGTCTGGGACAGTTCCAGTTTACATAATGAATGACACGGTCACACCCTTTATAAGAAAAAGAAAGGAGTCAAGAATGGCTCCAAAGCCTTTGGCCTGAGCAAGTAGAAGAATCGCTGTGCCTGAGGAACTGGGTCGGGGAGAAGTGGGATCAGGAGTTCTGGTTGGGATCTTTTCAAGTCACTTAAGAGATTTCCAAGTGTCTGGTGAGCACAAGGACAATTGTAAAAGGTAGGAGTTTGGGGACAGGGTATGAGGTAGAGATGGGAAGTCCAGTGGCTGCTGGACCACAGAAAGCATGAAGCCATAAAGCTGGAGGCAATTATTTTAGTGATGAGAAGAGCCCTGGGCACATTGGTTGCCACTGGGGACTGAAGAGGAATCAACACGAAGAACAAGAAGGAGCTGCCGTAGGAAAGGAGGTTGGGGTGGGATGGGGGCTGGAGCCCTTTGAGAGGTGTTTTCTGTAACCACCAGAGTGCCCGCTCTTTGCTTTGAATGAAAATCTTTCTTGTATATGTTTACATCATCATCTTAAACACAAGACAGTAAACTCCATCTGCTGTTAAAAGTCACATAGTCATCATTGTAAATATTGCCCATGGTCATACCCTTTTGTAGGCATGGCTTGTCCCTGTGCCCTACAGCCCCGTCTGTTCTGCATCTTCAGTTTGCATTTTGAGTTTTTGGTCACTTTCCTTCTTATTTTATTGCTGCCACTCCTCCTTTAATCCAGGGCTTTCCAGGCTACATTTTTTTGCTAACAAGTTTATCAAGTACACTAGAACTATAGGTGAAGGGGCTGTTCTGTGACCATTAGTCACTCTTTAGGCTGCTTAAAAAGCTTGTTGTTTCTCTTCTTATTCACTTTCCCTGGATAATTGCTTACTGGAAGGTAACTTTTGGGTAAGAGGAGTGGAACTATAAAAATTATTTTGTTGCCAAATTAATCAGTCATTCAGTATTTACTAGGTACACCCACCCCATGTGTCCCAATCATTGTTTTATACCCAGTGGGGTCTACAGAGAGTGACTTATTAGTTCATTCATACAAGTATTAGTTGTGGGCCTACAGACAAAAATCCCTGCCAGTTTTGAATTTATCTTCTGTAAGCAGAAGGTAGAAAATAGATAAGACCAATTAGTAAAATATGAGAATGTAGGTGGCGCTGTGGGGAATCATCAAACAGAGAAGGTGCAGGGAGAGGAAGCTGCAGAGTAAACAGAGTGATCCTGGGAAGCCTCAATGAGAAGCTGAGGGGAAATATCCACCCACAAGCTTAGGATCCAGCAGCATCCAGGTCAGGTGACTATTGAGAATCCCAGCACACCCAGGGCTTCCCATCACACTAAGAATAACTCCTAAATCCCTTTCCATTGCCTGCGGTACTGAGGGGCTCTGGCCCCTGGTTGCCTCCTGACCTCATCATTCCCCTCTCAGCTCTGGCCACCATGGACTCTGCTTTCCTCACACATCCCAAGCACATTCCTATTTTAGGGTCTGCATGGTGAACCCTGCCTCCCAGGGGTTACCTCTTGTGCTGAATCTGTGTTGGTCCCGTGACTCACTTTAACCGACAGAACGTCAGAAGTGATGCTGGACCAACTCCAGGCCTAAGTCTGGAAGCTTCTGCTTTTGAATATGGGCAGTGCTGAGCTGCCATTTGAGAGGTCTAACTAGTCTTCTGGAAAGGCCATGTGAGAGGCCACACAGACGGGTCACCTGGAGAAGGAAAGGTCCTGAGACTACATGGACATCCCAGAGAAGCCCAGCCTTCTTGTCCTCCCTGCCAAAACACCAAACGTGTCAGTGAGTCATCTGGACATTCTAGCTCAGTAAAGCAGCAGTACCCTGCAGCCCCAGCAAAAATCTGTGAAGAGCAGAAGAACCACCTAGATGAGCCCAGTCAGTACACAGAACTTGAGAGATAATAAAATGATTGTTGTTTCAAACACCTAGTTTGAGGTGTTTTGTCATGCAGCAATGGATAATTGGAATACTTTCCCTGACCACCCCAGCTCAGATTGTAGCCTCCATCTCTATTTCCTTTTCTTTGTTTTTCTTCACAGCACTGAAACTTTCCTGACATTTAATATGCATTTGTTCATTATCCATCTATCCCACTAGACTGTAATCTCCATGAAGGTGAAGAATTTTGTTCGTTCTGCTCACTGCTTTATTCCTGGACCTCAGGACAGTGCTTGGGTCCTAATAGACACTCAATAAGTATTTGTTCAATGAATGAATATATAAGTATCCACTCTTCTAAAATCAAAATAGCCTTGCTATTAGAATGACCCTTTCCTTCTGAGGAAAAAGAAACATCTAATCCAGCTCTCAGGGACATTGTTCTGTTAGGAACATCCTAAAACTGGCCATAGGCGTCGAAATCCACACATTTTTTTTCAACTCCTGCTACATGGAAGACTGACTGGAGAATTAACAGATAAACATTTAAAAATAACAGCAACTTTAAACAAATCCAATTCTGTGTTTGGAGAATTGCTTGTGTTCCCAAAGAGGGGCAAGAAGTAGCTGATGCAAAGCCAGCTGGAGGAAAGAGTGAAGAGCACCAAGTTCAAGGGAGGAGATGAGTGAAGGAACTGACCCAGCTGCTCATGACTCCCAGGGCTTGCCCCACATCCTGCTACCTAGTAATTCCTTTAGAGAGACTTCTGGGCTCCAGGAGTCCTGCTATCTATCTAAAGAGGCAGATTTGTGTGGCGACACAGTTGCTCTTTGGGTTCTCTCCTCTTCTATAGACATCATGTTTTCTCAACAAATTCCAAGCCCATTGCACTGTTTTAGTTGATGTGGGGGTGGGGGTGGGGGGGTGTTTCATGGGGGCAACAGATAGATGGGATGACAAATAGTAGGATGGTAAGGACAGCTGAGAAGCGCTTTTTCTGTGTTGGAACTGTTGGCTATGCACGTGCTCCAACATAATTTAGACACACTAGGGAAGCAGCAGCATGTACCAGGAAACTGCAGACAAGCTGGCTTCTATTTATTTCTTTGCTGCTGAACATCCTCATCCATACATCCAACCAACCATCTCACCAGCTGTCCCAGAAATAGCCCCTAAGACAGTGGTTTATTACTGATACTGTCATAGGAAAGTGAAACAGGGAAGAGAAGACAGCCAGTGCAGTGTGTGTTAATGAGCAGATTACCACTGGGCCTGGTCAACTGGGGAGCTCAGGGCAGCTATATAGAACATGCCCCGGAGCTGTCCCACCCGGGGTGTAAGGAAGCTGGGCTATTCAGCCATCAACTCCTGTGTGTCCTTGGCCAACAGAATTCACTCCATGGAACTTTGGCCTGCCACGTAGCCAGATAAAACCTTCAGGCAGTTCTCAGGTTTTTCTAAGAACCCATTCGTCTTAGTCCGCTTGGGCTGCTGTAACAAAGTACCATTGACTGGGTAGCTTATAACAGCAGAAATTTCTTTCTCTCAGGCTGCGAGTCTGAGATCAGAGAGCCAGCGTGGTTGGGTTCCAGTGAGGGCCCTCTTCTGGGGTGCAGACTGCCACTGACTCCTTGTGTGCCTTCACATGGTGAAAAGAGCAAGGCAGCTCCCTGGCTTCTTATAAGGACACTAACCTCCAACCTCATGACCTAATCAGCCCCAAAGACCCCATCTCCAGATACCATCACATTGGGATTGGGGCTTCAACCAGTGAATTTTGGGGGACCCAAACTTAATTGAACCATCATCCGGAAGTGCGTACTGAGGGGAGATGGACAGGGCAAGACAGTGTTGTTGCATGAACCAGCACAGCCTGTGTGTCTGCCATGAGTCAGGCCCTTTGCAGAGGAAGTATGAAACTGGACCATGCTCACGGTCCAGTGAGAGAGATGGATGTACAAGTAGACGTGAACACTAGCACAGAGGTCCATGTCAAATGCTGTGGGAGACAGATCACCACTGAAGAGACCAGGGAGCTTACAGAACAGGGAACATGAACTGAGTCTAGGGAGCCAGATACAAGATGAGGGTCACATATGTGTCATTAGCAGTTCGGAGTCGCCCTGGTTGAGTGGTTCAGTTCGTTAGACCTTTTTCCTGATATACCAAGGTTGCAGCTTCAATCCCCAGTCAGGGCACATGCAAAAGTCAAGCAACTAATGCATAAATAAGTGGAACAACAAAACAATTGTTTCTCTCTCTCTTCCTTCCTCTCTCTAAAACCAATAAATAAAAAAGAAATATATATATTTTTAAAAAAAGTTCAGGGTCTCTGCACTTATGTGGTAGCTGCCATCTGTGATGTGAGACAGCTAGAATTCCAAACAATGTTAGTGATCCCCAGGCATTTGGAAGGAAAGCTACACCAGAAGGGGGCAAGGCCTCTCAGTCAACTCCGGGTGGCATATGAAAATAATTCCACATCTTGCCCCATCTTGCCTGCAAGGTTTCTTTTGAGAAATCAGCTGATAGCCTTATGGGCACTCCTTTGTAGGTAACTGTCTCCTTTTCTCTTGCTGCTTCTAGAATTCTCTCTGTCACTTTAATCTTGGCTAATGGAATTATGATGTGCCTTGGTGTGTTCCTCTTTGGGTCCAACTTCTTTGGGACTCTCTCGGCTTCCCAAAAGTCTATTTCCTTTGCCTTATTGGGGAAGTTTTCCTTCATTATTTGTTCAAATACGTTTTCAATTTCTTGCTGTTGTTTTTCTCCTTCTGGCACCCTTATAATTTGGATATCGGAATGTTTCAGGTTGTTCCAGAGGTTCGTAAGTCTCTCTTCACTTTTTGAATTCTCGTTTCTCCATTCTGTTCCGGTTGGATGTTTATTTCTTCCTTTTGTTCCAAATCATTGTTTTTGAGTACTGGTTTTCTTCCTGTCACTGTTGGTTCCTTGAATATTTTGCTTTATTTCATTTTGGGTATCTTTCATTTGTTTTTTCATTTTTCGAGCAAGCTCAATCAGATCTGTGAGCATTTTGATTACCAGGGCTTTACAGTCTCCTTCATATAGGTTGGCTATCTCATCATCGCTTAGCTCTTTCTGAAGTTTTGCTCTGTTCTTTCATTTGGGCCATATTTCTTTGTCTTGGTGCACCTCACAGGTTGTAAGGGGTGGGGCCTTAGGTATTCAATGGGGCAGGGCAAACCTCCTTGCTTTGCTGGGGCAAGGACTGTGGGGGAGGGGCCGGAGAGGGAACAATGCAGCTCACCGGCTCACCTGCTCATCTGCAGCCCATTTTCCAACAAACTCTCCTGTGTGAGACTGGGAGTTTCTCCCACCTCAGCAACCCCTGCCATAGTCCACACTCAGCTTTGAGTCTCAGTTTCACCTTCAGCCAGCCCTGCCCACCTGGTCCACCACCTTGCCTTGGTTTTTCTGGGCTGGCCTGGCCTGGACAGTCTGCTGCCTTATGGTCTGGTTGTTCTGGTTGATTTTTAATTTAATTCCTTGGTTGTTGGAGTTCCATGCAGTTTGATTTTATGGTACTTCTGCTTGTTCATTGATTTTATATTGGTTGTTATCCTCCTTTTGGTTGTGTGAGGAAGTGAAGGATTTCTACTTATGCTTCCGTCTTGGCTAGCACTCATTTGCTTTATTTTGAATTCAAGATGCACCCAGTTCTCTCAATCTGTGACCACCTGTGCTGTCTATCCTGTTCTGTAGCTATTATCCAAGTCTTTAAAAAAAAAGAACAAACAACAAACCCACTCCTTATGTATAACTGCTGATTATGGTAACAGAAAAGGGAACATTAACAGGTAGGACAGTTTCTTTAACAAGCAGTATATATGTAGTGAATGCTTCACATTTGTCCAGTGCTGTTGATGTACCCCAGTGACCAGGGAGGTGGTATACACATCTGAAATGGTTAAGTGACAGAGGTAGAATACAAACAAGAATCAATGTGGATGGTACAAACAATGGTCCCTTAGGAGTTCCATGAAGGGTGGAACTATCATGTGCTGACTGGGGTCAGTTCCAAGGAGGAAGGAACCAGTGTGTGCCCAGTGCTTACTCCAGTAACACTGGGGTCAGTACTATCCCCAAATTA
>PVKM010043537.1:0-12496 GCA_004027735.1 Carollia perspicillata | reverse complement strand
AATTTGCTTCTGTGCTGTTAGAATTTTGCACACTCTTCTCCATCCTCATGGCCGTGACTGATAGCAACAGGCACCTGTCTAGCTCTAGACCCCTGTGAATGGATCTCACTCATATCCTGGTCTCAGTCATACCCATTTTCCATGTTGTTTCCAGGGTGGTCTTTTAAAAGTACAGACTGCTCTGATCAAGGGTTCTGTCTTCTCAGAAACCTATAAAAACTCCAAGTTCTCTTTAGGATAATATTCAATATCTGAGCATTCAAGGCTCTTTACAAGTTGGTTCCAGACTGCTGTTCTAATATCCTACTGCATCCTGCACCCATCTCCCTCACATGTCCCAGCCCACTCCAAACTAGGTCGAAGGGCAGCCTCACTGTTGCTGCAGTGTGACAGGCTTGTCCCAGGTCATGGTCTTGGAGACCAGGTGCACTTAGGTAGAACGTTTACAGAGAGTTCCTCGAAATGGGCATTAACTCAGGTGTAGGTATGAGGAGGGAAATTGGAGGCCAGTTCTAGAGAATGTGGGGCTTCCCCCCAAGACATGCTTCTGTGGCAATTTCAGCTTCAGGTTTAACTTCCTAGAAGAACTTGAATTAGGGGCCTTGCCCATAATAAGAGATGTCAGCTATGATCTCTTCTTTACCCAGCTACATATGGAAGGACAAACTTCTATTTATTAAATTATTGACCTGCTCTTTTATCATTCCACAGTGACCCTCTGACACCTGCAAGGCACCTCACCTCAGCCCTAGCTCAGAATGTCTTGTATACCCACGTTGCCCTTCTGTGTCTGAACCTGTCGTGCATGTGGGGTCTCTGGCTGCCTCGTATACGTGGGGCTCCCATTCATGTGTATGTACTAAGTCTGGTTATTTCTCTTGCTAATCTGTCTCACGTCTATTTGAATATTAGACCAGCCGAAGAAACTTGAGGAGAGACCCAAGTTTATTTCTCCCCCATGGAAACATATGTCAAGCACCAGGCTCCAGGGATGAGTTTGGTTCCATAAACGGAGAGAGGAGCTTTAGAGCCAAGATCAGGGTCAGGTTCAGAAAGGGAGAACAAGTTGGTGAAACAGTCAGGACTCCAGTGTTTGAACCGAATGAGTGTGATGAATCTATCCACCTAGGAGGGGCTCGCCATGTGGCCTGGGCTGGGCTGGCTTAACATCACCAGGGCAGGATGGGCGGTGCACTGCATGGTCAGTCTCCACAGATCTCTCTGGTCACCAAGGAGGGACACATGGAGTCCAGAGTCCAGTGACCTAATCCTGTGACTCTATGTTCTCTTTCGTCTTTGTTTGTACTGTGGGGCCTGCGGCACTGACAGCTCCAGGTCACAGCTTGTGTTTGTAGCTGTTTGTGTTGTGGTTTCCTCAACAGCTGGGCAGGCGGAAGAACTGAGCTTTCACTGTTTTTGAAAATGTCAGACCCTGTTTGTCTCGATCCTTGCCCTGTTGCACTTCTGGTTTCTGAGTCAGTCTGGAGCCAGGCTGAGCATAAATCAGGAGGCTGAGCTTGACTTGATGGTGTTGGAGGAGTTCCCTCTCTGGTACTTGACGGCTCCGAATCCAGCACATCAGCTGAATGAGGTGGCGTTTTCTCTGCCTCTCTGACTTGGCCGATGAGCTCCATGCATGGCTCTTGCTGGGTAGCTGGTGTCTTGGAATCCTTTGTCAGAGACTATAGCATAAGGGAGTGATGAGGGACTTAAGCTGTTTCAGTAGTGATTTAGGAGGCTTCCAAGATAGAACCACTTCTGAAACCCAGGGTATAATTTATTATAAAACCCCATTTCCTAGCAATTTCAGAGAATGAACATGCCCACAGGGTTTCGGTGTTGGGTTAGGCCCTGGGAATGACTATTTCTAGTTCAGTCAGTGCAAACTGCTTGGCTTACACGTTTCCTTCTCACAGTTTTGAAGGTTGGGAAGTCCAAGATCAAGGTGCCAGCAGAACAGGTGTCTGATGAGGACTTTGCTTCCTGGCTTGCAGGCACTCTCCTTCTTGCTGTATGTACTCTCATACGGCTGAGAGAGACCTCTCTTCTTCCAAGCATAAATCACATCATTTATACATAATGATCATTTTTCCCTGCTCTAATTTTTTAACTTCTAAATTATTTTCTGTGTCAGACACATTTGAAAGTATTTTGAGAAAGAAGTTACATGAAAGCTGTGACAATGGCCTTCCTAGCTTTTCTTCCCCCTTTTATGGGAATGTTTGTAACAGTTGATCATTAAGCAGGGAGCATAGTTTGAGATACTAGTGTTTTTCCTTTTTCAAGAAGTGTCTGTTATGACTTTTCAGCACCTACTGAAAGGAGTGTAGCTTTTTGGCCCTTCCCCTTATTAATGTGATGACTTGTAAGAACGCATTTCTGAACACTGAATTATCCTTGGGTTTCTAAACAAGCTTCAGGCAGCCCTGATATGTCATTGTGCAATGTACTGCTAAATTCTGTCTGTGACACTTATTTCCTAATTTCTGTATTGATACACATCAGTTGGGCTGGGCCTTGAGTGCCAGCTCTGTCGGATACCTATGCTGCCGTCATGGCGGCTGTACTATCACAACATGGAACCGACCTCCTGCCAGCGATTTAAAACCACTGGTGCCTTTACAACTGTCCCAATTGGTCTGTTTGGGTTTCCCTTTCCTGAGTCCAATTGGGCAGTTTCTATTTTGTTCACGAAAAGAGTCCATTTCTTTCAGGTTTTCAAGTGTGTTTGTATACGTTTTAGCAAATACTTCATATAATTATTTTTATTTCTTTTTTCTTTACGGTTATTTCCCTCTTCTTATTCCTTCTCAATTTTCTCTTGATAAGGTAGTGATTTGCCTATTTTGTTGTTCATTTCCGTTACTGTTCTTTTTCAGACTCAGGTCATGCATGCATCTAATTCTTTTTGTTCATAATTAATTTCTGCCTTTATTTTTATTGATTCCTATATTTTACTTTGCTGAGTATTTTTTGTTATTCTTGTTCTGCTTCAGTATGTCAAGTACTTAACTAATTATGTGCTAATTCATATACTTACAGTTGTTCATTTTGATTGACTTAGTTCAAAATACAGCTTTATCTAAACTGCACAGATTTTTTCTGTTTTTTATATTTGTTTTTTTTTTAATTTATCAACGTTATAGGCATTTCTATTATTTACATGGTCAAATAGTTATGTCAGTCTTTCTTATTGACACAGAAACTCCCTGTTCTTGACATTTAGTTGGAGGTAGGTAGGAAATAGACATTAAGATCGATTGTAATACATTGTACCTTATAATGATAACTGCATCCATTTATTGCCTAGTCGATCTGCCACATGCTGATGAGTTGCCTCAGCGAACACCAGGGAATGCTCACTGGACCTTTGTATGTATGTGTAAGGGACCCTATTCCTGCTTCAGCCACGACAGGTCCTCGTATTTCTCTGGCACATGGGGCTTCATTTGAAGATTTCATAAGAAGACAAGTTTCAACAGCTTATTAAACTTGCAGCTTCTTTGAAACTCATTAAACTTACATACACATACAAGTATATAAATACAGAATGTTTATATGGAAACCCAGCAGTTAAAGCACCACACGTATTTGAATTCAAGAAGACATTAATGGCAAATGCGTTATTATTTAATGTGACACCAATAAAGAAAAAATATGGCCCATTCGATTATGACACATCAATATTAAAAAAACATCGCAATATCAGAGATGCTAAAATGTGGAAAAAAATGCATCTTAATGTAGACTGACTATGGAATAGTTTTTGGATGTGACTTAGAATGCAAGTCTTAGGTTTACGTGACAATTCTGTGACTCCGTTCAAAAGCGAAGCGATCAGTGAAATATAAAATTGGGAAGGGACTCCAGCAAAATATCATTTGTTAACTAGGCATCTGAGTTCAACTTGGAAAGAGACATTGCAGACTTTTGTCCTCAGAGTTCTCATTCCAGACAGTTCAGACACCACTGGCTTTGCTCAGTCTCCTTGGCAAGACTGCACGCCCCTGAGCCACAGTCTGCAGCTCAGTTGAGAAGGGGACACGTCCAGTGCTCAGGGTTTGGAAATGTCTTCGTGGACAGGCTTAAGCTCCCCAGTGCACAGATGAGCTCTTGCTGTTTTGTCTCCCTTCCTGGACAGCGTGGGTCACAGCTGGAGCCTCCACTGCATGGGTCCCACAGTCCAGAGGGTGATGCGTCATTAGCCTCCTCCCCACTCTTGGCATGCATCTGCTGCTTTCCTGACAGTGGTCCAGGCCTTCCCCAGCGTTTCCATACAGTGGCTCTGATGACCCCAGAGCGTGAGAGTCTGCAACCTGCACGCCTGGAAGTCCAGCCCAAAGCAATCAATCAGCCCTAAATCTGAAAACATTTTAAGGCCGTTAGGTTCTAAAACACTGGGTTGGATTCTTAATACACAGTTAGATTCTTGACAAAATATTAGCTTCTAAAGCACAAGGAATTAATTGAATAACATCCTGCAGTCATTTGCCTTTCTCTAGAGGCTGCAGCTGGTCAGCACCAGGGGTTTGATTGTGCTGGCCCGCCAAGTCCTGGAGACATGTGGCCTAAGGGGTGTCAGATGGGCATGGGAGATGCCTCCACTCAAAAGTGCACTGAGAAGCATCTCTTTATCTTAAATCTGTACACAAGTCAGGCATTTAACTTTGTGTTTTTTGAATATAAATATAGTATTTTCCCAACAGTCTTTCAGTAAAATGGCCCCGGGAAGAGGTGGCATGCGCACACTTTCTTGTCTGTGTGACCCACACCATTTAATCGTACGATTACTCATTCTCCCTTGGGGAAGCATGGGTAAAGGAACCCGGGAGAATCTGGGTTCAAATGCTGGCATTGTCTTTTCTAAATTATGTGATCTGGGAATGTCATTCAAATCCCCCAGTTTTCAGTTTCTTCATCTGCAAAAGGGGCATCAAAACACCAAACTCACATGATTATCATGAAGATAAAATGATATATTCTGATTGCCTGTCACTGTCCTGGGGGGGTGATGAGTGCTCAACAACAGCTACTACCTTCCTTTCCCTCTGTTTCCTGCCTTCTAAAGAAATTACTCCTCCCTCCACCCGTTCCCCCAGCTTCAGACCTAGTCAAAGGGGACCCGATGGGGTGCAGGTCCCTTCTCACTCATACTCTGCCCAGCCTACCATTTCATAGCACCCTAAAAGGAGAGCTGTCTGACCTTATCTTAAAAGCCTCCTCAAAGCAAACTGCCCTAATTTGGCAATTCATTTTAGCTCACAGAATTTTGTTTGCCTATTCATTTATTCATAATAAACATACAATAAATCTATGCTATGCTCAGGCACTATGCTAGGTCTCAGAAACATAAAAAGGATATTTGATGTAATTCCCCCCCTTAAGATACTTATAATATCATAGGGAAAACCTGCACTTATGCAATTGCAATGCCAGGGAATGAGTGCCATGATAAAAAAAATACTCACAGGCCCTTACAAGTCACATACGATGGGCGTCTTTCAAGAGGATGGATGGCACAGAAGGAGTATTGGAAACACTTCCCAAAGGAGGGACACCTGACCTAAGACATGAGAAGCAAAGGTGACAGGGGTTTTGAAGGTTCATTTCAGGCAAAACCTCACAGGGAAGTGAAAGTTGTTAAACAAGACTCGGCATAGATATCAGGAGGAACATAGAAGAGAAACGAAGTGGTAGACAATAAATACATTATCCAACTTTGCTCCCGTGGAAATGAAATCTGTAAATCTGCAGGCAGAAAAACAGTTAGGAAGGCCACTGGGTCACATAGGATCTGTGCCTCACGTTCTAAGTCTCCACTTCCCATACCGTGTTCAGGGCACCTGGTATTTTATCCCTTCAGAGTGTTGCTTAAAGAAGAGGCAACAGAAATATTGGTCAAGAAATTCAATTGGTCAATTGAATTGGTCAAATTTGATAATGACAAGAAAAACTGACC
Source organism: Carollia perspicillata (assembly GCA_004027735.1). NCBI lineage: Eukaryota > Metazoa > Chordata > Mammalia > Chiroptera > Phyllostomidae > Carollia > Carollia perspicillata. Next base: position 6,537 of record PVKM010043537.1, on the reverse strand, counting down.
TGGTTTAGCAAATAAAGAACACACAATTGCCTAGTTAAATGATATAAAATAGTATTTCCAATCATTTTATTTTTCAGCTGTTAATTCTGTGAGGTCAAGAGATCTTCAGGTTGATGGAAGAAATATGCATCATAATAATGTGTTAAAAGTTCATTATCAACTATAGGATGCTTTCCTGTACACTCACTCATTTGATTCTCCCAACGGCCCTATGAGATACACGTTCAGCCTCATTTTATGAAGCAAGTAGACAGAGGCACAGATTTGCTTGATGTAAATCTTAGCATCCAAGAGCTAAGCCAAGGACTGCTCTCAGATTTGTGCAATTCCAAGGCCACGCTGTCCCCCCTCTATGAGGCCGATAGTGGGATCAAGATTCTTTCTCCTCTCGGGAAGCTGTCAGGGACTCGTGGTTATAGCAGAAACCTGCAAGGGGAGACAAGAATATGTTTTGGTCCATGTAACTCTCCCCTGACAGCCTCTAGACAAATCATTTGGCATGCAATTGAAGGGGTGGGGGTTTATTTAGTTTTTCTGCATGTATCTTTAAGGATGTTAAGAGGAACCAGCCAATACTAATCTCAAACAGGATATCCTTTAGGGAAAACACTCCACACTAAATACAAACAAGAGATTTCAGACTGAGGAATCGCAGACACTGAAGAGTCCTTTAATTTACTTGTTCTTGGTGTGTGTGTACTTACTTTCAGACTATCTCTTGGACCTTTTGCGGACAGCCTACTAGGGATGTACGTAAATCCTTCTGGCACTCTGTGTAAATCTTAGTGAATCTTCTTTTAGGATTCTCCCTCCTTATATATAAGTTTGTTTCTGCACATGTTATTTTTTAATGGGCTTCTCTCTCTCTGTCTGCCAATGACCTTGCTCCTGGAGTCCTCATGTTCATCAGGAAACTTAAAAACAAAAAGGATGGATGAGCTCATCCCCCCTAAGTTCAGACGGGACCACCCACAGTGAACCACGTGGACCAGGACTGCATTTGTACTGGAGACAAATCTTCAGGCGATTTTGCTGTCCTCCGGCTTTAGTTTTGGGTCTCCACCACCTCTTGGGTCATGGAAAGTAGAAATCTATTTCTGTAGTCTTCTTACCAAGGTTCAATCAGTGTCCCTGGAAGAAGAGGGAGTGACACTTCAAGTCCCCTAAGCCTCTGTCGCATTTGTGTTTGAACATCCCTTTCCTGCCTACCAAGTGTTCTTCTGAATACCCCATTGTTATAGTCATGCTCACCACCCTTTCAGGGGATTTAATGGCTAAATCAGATCTTTTTTTCATGGCACGTCTCAAGGCGGGACCCCAACCCTTATCTCAGCAACTGATCTTTCCCACTACAAACCTGGTGCCAGTGTGTCCCAGAACCCTCTCAGCCCCTGAGAGAGCACTTCAGAATAAACAAATCGAAATACCAAGAGGATATTTACAGCCACTGACCGAGCTCCCGATTTCCTTGGCCGGCCCTGCAGACAATGTACTCCTGCATCAGCTTTCAATTGTACTGTCAGAAATTGATACGGGACCAAGATTGGGAAAATATTATGCTAAGCCAGTCAATAGGCAAACAAAACATTGCCTACCATTTATTTAGAGGATCTTGGGCTGTTTGTTTGCTTTCACAATGATATCTCAATCATCATGAATTCTGGGCCTCTCCTGCCTAAACTTCCTGATCTGTTTCCCAGGGACTCAAGGGGAAGCCGCCGTGCAGCAGGGAGAGCCCCTCGGCACCTAACAGCTGTGCTTCCCTCGTGTCAGGGGACAGAGCTCTCCTCGGCAGGCATCCACCCACTGGGCCCCACGGTGCAAACCCACAGAACTCATATTGAGCCTTTCTGAGTGAAAGTGTCCCCTAGGCCTGTTGAATACCCTTCATGCCAACTGTCTTAAGGCCCTCTGTGGGCCAATACTATGGACCCACTGAAGCTAACACCTGGAAGCTTCTATGTTTTTTTTTTTTTCGGGCCCTGGAAAGAAAGGTCATCAACTGTTGAGTGTTCTTAAATTAGTTTCCTCTGCTTTAGAAGCTAATTCCTTTTTGAGTCTAACCACGTGTTAAGAATCCAACCCAGTGTTTTAGAATCTGATTCGTAATAAGATCCCATTAAATTCTGCTTCTTCCTTCTTCTTCATAGTTATGTTCATTTCCCCCAATGTCATGTACTTGCCTTTGTTCTTTTGCATTTGTTTACTGACCGGAGAATGCCTTTCTTTTATCCTCCGTGCAACAGTTTACTCATCTGTTCAGGTTGGATTTAAAGGTGTCCCATTCAGTCCACCTGTTAGGATGGGACCCACACAGTTCTGAGCCTCCTGCCATCTCTCTCTGTTTTCCCCTCATCTTCTTTCTACCACCACTCTTATGAGAACCAGTGCTCTCCCCTATGGCTGGGACTAGGGTGAGGCACGGTGTCAAGGGTGCAAAATGCAAGATGGTACTCACTCTCACAGCTGTGCACTTCAATTTTGAGCCGGGGCATCTTATTTGTCTCACCCTGGTCCTGGCCCTACTCTCTCTAAACCAGTTCTGGCTCTCAAAAAAGTTGGTATGAGTTACACAGGCCTAAGCGAACATGCATTGCCTTATATTCCAATAACATGCTTGGACTGCTTTCTCTTGACTGTTCAATTTCAGATATTAGCTAATGATTTCTTAGCGTGGCAGGAGACCCATTCATCTCTCTTGAATCACCGTCCGTTCTTTCTCATGTTCTTATAGTCTAATGACATCACAGTTTCACAATGTTGGGTTCAATAGTCTGTGTTTACACTATTATGACTATGTAAACATCATTATAGCAGAGTCTATAGAATATAGTATTTACATTGCTTTTCTTCATAACGTTTTGCTTTTCTAAGGATGGATGGCTTTTTAAATGTTTTATTGTTGCATAATTATTCATCTACCTATTACTCATTGAAACCTTAACCGTTTTTTAGAACTGGAAAACTTTCGGTGTGGTCAAACCACCAGGAAACTTACTGATGCCACCTGCTGTCCCTATGCTCTTGGAGTCCTCCCTTCTCTAAACCGGACTGCTGGCTCTGCTTTCGGGGGGCCTGCTGCTCAGCGGGCTCGGAGGGACTTCCCTGCACCTGCCCCCTGGGGATCCCTGCACCTCTCTGTGTGGGATCCCTGCCTCCTGCAGCCCAGAACTCCTTTATCTCGACTGCCAGAACTAATCTTTGAGAACTCGCAAGTGAAAAAAAAAATATGTCTTTATTCTCCCCTCACAATTGATTAATAGTTTCATTGAGCATAGAATTCTGACTTTAAACTTTTTTGCCCAGTAGCTTGGAAGCCGTGCTTCATTGTCTTCTAGCTTCCAGCACTGCCGATAAGAACAGTTTGATCTCTGATATTTCTGTGTGGCTCCCCCAGCCCCTCTCCTTTCCTCCTCTCTGGAAGTTTTTAGGATTTTCTCTTTATCCCTAATATTCTGACATTTTATGACACTGTGCCTCAGAATAGGAGTTCTTTAATGCTTTGTGTTGGGCAGTCAGTATTTTGTTTTTCTTTTGGTTTAAATCTGGAGACTCAGTTCTGGGAATTTTTCTTTTTGTATTATTATTTTGAAAGTTTCCTTCCTTCTATTGTTTTCTCTCTTTTTCCTCATTTCTCTTTCTAAAATTCTTATCAGTCAAATGTTGGCCCCTGTTCCAGTTATCTATTGATATATAACGAACCATCTCATAACCAAGGGACTTAGGACAATAACAGTCACTCACATGGCTCACAAATCCGTAATGCAGGCAGGGTTTGATGGCTTCATCTGGGCTTCCAGTGGAACCACTAAAGTTGCTGCAATGGGACTAGAGGACCCACTTCCAAGATGGCTCAGTCATAAGGCCGGCAAGTTGGTGGCGGCTGTTGATGGGGTCCATGGCACCTTTCCACGTGGAACTCTGCACAGGGCTGCTTGAGCTTCCCTAGAGTATGGTGGCTGGGTTCAAGAGTAGTAATACAGAAGGCCTAGATATAAGTTGCAAGGCTTCTTTTGGCCTAGCCTCGGAAGTCCTAGAATACCACACCTCTGACACTGTATTTAACAAGTAAGTCACCAAGAGTAGCAGAGGATGCTTAGCCATCGTTAATCTGTCTTAGCATTCCCTCCTCTAGTTTTCAAATATTCCTCTCTTATTTTTTCATGTCTGACTTTTCCCTGGATTATAGAAGATTACCTCAATTTTATTTCCCAGGCCTTCACTTGAATTTGAACAAGAACAATTTTTTTATTATAGTGGTTTATTTCCATGAACTCTTCTTTGAACACATCAGGTTTTGCTCTGTGGATACAACATTTTTTCTCATCTTAAAAGGATGGAAATTATAGTTTGTGATTTTCAGCTTTCTTCCATTCCATGGAAATTGCCCCTTTCACCTACTTTTCTTCTTTAGTTTACTTTTTCCGATCTCTGTCTCTCATGTCAGGAAGTTTCCTTAAACATCGGGCATTCTTTGGTTAAATAAAGTATTTATAAGCTAACGGAACTCTGGTGCAGAGAGAGGGTGTTAAACATTAGGCATCATTATGGGATGATCGGGCCTGGGAGAGGTTTTTCATTAGATGAAATCTCAGTACTGGTAGGTATTTCCCTCCAGGGCCCAGCCTGCTTCTATGCAGAAGTATTAGCCACATCCTGCCCAGGAGTATAATCAGTCTGTCTGACAGAGATCTGGGAGCAGTAAAAGGGAGGTAATCATCAGACCATTTGGAATGTAAATGTTCATTTTAACAGCCCTGTGTTCAGTCTGGCGATCCCCCTGCCCTATTTGCTCCGAGGTCCCCATTCAGGACCGCTGTGGTTCCCATCTTCAGAGACTGAGCCTCCCATTTTCAGTCCTGTTTGCTCAGGGAAGGACTCCCTTGGTTGCCCAGGAGGAAGGAGAGGTTGGGGAACTGACTGCTCCGTTGCAGACTGCCAACCCATCTGTTCCAGTCTCTCCTTCAACTCTGCTCTCTGAGGAGCCGCCATCTCAACATCTCGAGCCTTTGCAGGACTTCGCAGTCCCAACTCCGCTTGCTTTGCTTTGATTTCCCTTCACAGTCTTTGGTTTGCAGCATTTCCCCCAGCAAGTCTGTAATCATGCAATTATCCTTTTTCATCTTCAAAAATATTAACACTTTAAAAATATTAATTTTTTACATCTAATGTCTTTTTTCCCCTGTTCTCATTGTGAGTTTCCACTTTCCTATCATTTTACTGGAGTTTTGAGGGGGAGTAGAAATGTGTTGAGTCTGTTGTGTTTAACCAGAAAGCCACCTGTATTTTTGACATAGAAACTTCTTTCCAGATGACCATGAAGATCCAAGGGGTAGACCAAAGACTTTCTCCTGTGTGACCTGCAGAAACAACAGCACACTTCACAGGGTGTATCGGCACCCTGATATCTTGGTCCCATATCAGCACCCTGTGGCAGCAAGGGACCACAGGATGGGAAGACCTAGCCCAGGAGGTCTGTTTTTGAGACTGTGTCTTCCTCCATTTTGCCTCCCAGTTATACATCTCCTGTGTAATGTGAGGATCTGATTACCTATCTCACTTGGGTGCTGTCACATCTGAGCCACAGATTTTTGTCCCTGGCCTGAGGTACTGAGGAGAGGAGACAGCCATCAACTTTTCAAGTTTAAAACCAAGGTATCAGGGAAGGCATTATGTTAGGCTATTGGAAGTTGGTTGGGGGGATGGAAGAGGGAACATGAGCATGGGTATCAAATGTATCCCAATAAATGTATAAACTATATGTGTTAGGGTTTAGTGAATAAGTGCCTTTTATGTGCCAGGCATTATGATAAGTACAAGTAACTTACTGCTTTTTTTTTTAAGCTTTAGTACAGCCTTCGGAGAAAGGTGATACTTTTCCAACCTTGTAGAAGAAGTAGCTCATGATCAGGTTGGTGAAGATACCTGCCAAGGTCATGGGGGTGTGACAGCACAGCGCCTGGACGCCCCACCCAAAGCTTCTGATCCTAATCCAGCCCAGTTCCCTTTTTCAGAAAGTATTTCATTGTTTTCGGGAAAAAATAATATCAACCATGGAGCTCTCTAATGACACTGTTTGGTATGTATCAGACCTTAGAAAGGTCTAAGAGGTAAAATCAATCTCATCAGGTTTTTTATTAAATTCAAGCATTAGCTATAGATCTGTACCTCAGGTTTTTCACCTGTTAGATGGAGGTAAGAACACCTTCAACATATAGACAGCAAACAAAAATTAACCTGCATGGTGGCATATGCACTGTAAGTCTTAACAAATGGCAAATAATATTAGAACAGTGCTATAGTCAGACTATGTCTTTGGGCTGAAAAGTGTATCTACTTTTAAGTGAACTCCAGGCAGTAGGGTCCAGGCCTCTCCCTTACACTATGTGTCTCAGGACTCTGAGGCTTTGACCACAGGTTTTTAGGTACAGGAGGCAGATGAGTGAAGGAAAGCATTTTGCAGCATTGTTTTAACTTAGGTAGCCATGGCCTCTTTCACGGTCTACCCACCTCTAACAGGATCTACCCTCTCTCCCC
>PVKM010043536.1:0-12476 GCA_004027735.1 Carollia perspicillata | reverse complement strand
AAGTTCTGCTCAATTACAGATCAGTTTCCACCTAAGACTGTCAGCTGCTCAGACACTCATTCATCTCTGCATCTTCAGCACCTAGTTCTGTGAACAACCTCCACTATTTGTCAGAGGTATTTGGGGGTTGGAAAGGTGAATGTCCCTACAATGGCTGCTGTGCACCTGTGGTCCCACACCTCTTGTGCTTTGGCTCTTCCCTTTTCTATCTGATAGTCATTCTCCTCTTCAAATGAATAGCTGTGGTACCTAGGGTTTTGTCTCTTTGAGATCCAGGTTGTTCCGTCTTTAAAATAGACTTATAGCACAGCCTTGCCCACCTTGTGAGGCCCCAGTGAGGCCTGGTGGAGATACCCATGGAAAGGGCTGGTTTGTGGCAGAGTCACTGACAGGAGATGGAAGCGGATCAGAGTCAGAGGTCCTTCTCAGTCCCTCCTACGTCTGTCATGTTGTTCCTTGCACTGCCTGCAAGAAACCTACACTTCCTACATTGTTCTGTTGTTCTGACACCTCAGAGACGTACCCTTTCCGTGCCCCTCTCTGAGCTCACCTGGAAGTCCTGTAATGCACACAAACCCAACTTTATTTAACATCTCCTTTCTTTCCTCATTGGCATCTTTCAGAGGTAAGAGCGTCACCCTTTTTAGAGCTCCCTGAGCTTCTTGCAATATACTTCATTTTCAAATCTCTCAAGCCTCGCTGTTACACGTTTTATTGACTCTAAGTTCTTTGAAATCCATGTTCAAGAATCCAAGGCAGAGTAAGTCCTCTTTAATGTTGTCAAGAGGTTCTGTGACTTTAAGCAAAGTGGCATATAATGAAACCAATTTTCCCATGGCCTAAAACTGATATAAACAAGGGTTGAGTTGCCAAGCCGTCTCATCAACTTTATGATGAAATGACATTGAATGAAACCATGTTATCGAGGATCTGCAGTACCCCTCTGACTCCGCCCAGCCCACTTTTCCCAGGGATGGAGGACTCAAGCATGGCATGGGAGCTCCATGCCGAGGGCCCACTGTTGGCTTTGTGAATTGATATTGGTGAAATCGGGCTCAGGGCTCTAGTTCCTCTTTTTATTTCTTCTACCTTCCTCAACCACACAGACTTGGATTGTCTATTAATAGGAGATAAATAAATAGTTTCTGTGTTTGTATGTCTTTATATTAAACTCTGATTTGCATGCTTTAAATTACAAATATTTAGCCTGAGAAGAGTGTGGGATTAGGAATTAGTCATTGGTTTAGTCATTTAATCAAAATGCCTGGAGTGCTCATGTGCCAGGGAATCTGAGGTAGTAACAGGGGCAAACACATATGGCATTTAACGTGTGCTGTGTCTTCCACAGATTACCCCATTTAGCCCTCAGAGCATCCCTGTGAGGCATGTTACTCATTCTGTTCCCATTTTACAGGTGGGAAAACTGAGACAGAGAGAGACTAACTTGCCTCAAATTAATGAGCCATTAAACAATAGATCTAGAATCCAGAGTAATACAGTTTTAGCCCATTTTCCACTTCCCCACAGTTGTACTGTAACACCCCACAGTCCTGGGAGGTCACAGGGCTAAGACAGAGAAAGTCCCTGCTCTATTGCAGCCTTCATTTCTGGAGGTGGAGAGGGTCACAGACCATAAGCAATAAACACAGACAGACAAGCTAGTCTCAGATAGTGGCAAGAAGATGGAGACATACAAGAAAATAAAACACTATGTAAAATAAGACAGGGATTGACAGGGCTGGGAAGGGTCTAGTTACCTGGCAGAGAAAGGCCTCCCTGAGGAAGTAACATTTGAGGCTGAACTTGATGAGACCTGGTAGGAAAATATGCTAAGCTGAAGGGGTGAGAAATTGGAGGGCTTACAAGGATTTAGTGTGTTTGGGGGACAGAAAGGCAGGCAAGGTTGCTGGAGCAGGCTGCAGGGGAAGCATGGGCAGTGGGAGGTAAGACGAGGAGGCAGAGGTGGGTCACCGGGGCAGCAAGGGCCATAGGCAGTACGGGATTCTCTCCTCTGTGTGACAAGAAACACTGCAGTTCTGAAGCAGCAGACTGGTTTGCTTGAAAATGTACTTGTTCATGCATAAAGAATGAACTACGGAAAACCAAGAGGAGAAGCAGTTAGGAGGTGCGTGTACTGAGCCAGGGAAGCTATTGGTTGGACTGTAGCGATGAAGGCAGAGGAGGCGAGAAGCGGTAGGCCACAGGATGTCCTTTGGGGATGAAGAGGACAGCCCTTGCTGATAGGTGGATGCAGGACATGAAGAAAAGTGGGAAGTAAAGGATGATTCCTGGATTTATGTCCTGAACAAGTGGGTGAATTCTGTTTTCACATTTGGAAGCCAGGGTCTGGCTCCTTGTCTGGCTCCAGGTGTACATCCTTGAACCAGTTATTGACTCTCCTGCTTTAGTGACCTTACCCATTAAAAAGAGCTTTGGAATCTATGATCTCTGGGGTGCGTTCAATGGTGGCCCCTCAAAACCTGTGTGGTTGCTCTAACACCAAGACCATGGGAATATTACTTTATATGGAAGAGAGGTCTTTGCAGATGTAATTAAATTTAGGACCTTGAAATAAGATCCCCTTGGATTTCCCGGGTGACACTAAATCCAATGACAAGTGTCCCTATGAGAGGGAGGCAGAGACGGACAGATGGAAGAGGAGGAGGCAATACGAAGACAGAGGCAGCAGTCCGAGTGATGTGGGTTCTGCCAACACCTACATTTCCGATTTCTGGTCCCCAGAACAGTGAGAGAATAAATTTAAGTGTGTTTGTGGTCATTTATTATGACAGCCCTAGGAAAAGAATGCAATCTCTCAAATTGCTTTCAGATCAAATATTCCAAGAATCAGTGATTCCAGCGTGGGCTGTGGAACATGCTGCTGACACCGCAGCCTCTGAGTGCTCCTGCAGCTTCCAGGGGAGTGGCTGTGTATGATGGTGTTCGCCCACCTCAGCACATGCAGCTACTAGGCGCTGTTCCAGGGCCCTGGGGACGTGCCTCGCCTGGGCGTGGACAGTCAATGGATGCCAGGCACTTGACACTTCCAGGACAGCCCTCCGCTAATGAGAAACAAGGGGTCGAGTGTGTTAATACCCCAGCTTTTGTGGGCAGGTGTTACTTGATAGACCAACTCTGAGGCGTGTTCTAGATGGCTTCTTGGAAGGTCGCGGAAGGTCATTGAGCCCACGCGGTCCTCAGCGACAACCTGCTCATGACTATGTCCTTTGTGCCCTTAGCTGGCTTTCTCTTCTCCCTATTTCCCTTCACGTGTTCCCTCAGTTGTTTCCTGGAGCACCTCCAAATAAAGGGCCTGCCTCCAACTCCTTGTTTTGGAATTTTTGCAGGGAGAAGTGAGTCCTAACAAAGACCTTGGCCAATATTATTCTTAACAACTCTAATTAAGGTACATATTACTAAGGTGCATACTTAAGGTACATATGAATATGTGTGACCTTATGTTCTTATGCACAATGTATAATGACAGAGACAAATAGCCACGTAGAAAGTGTGTTAGCTTCATTCTCTTCTCTCACCCTGCGGCTGCGAGAGTGCTACTCCACTGAGAGCAATACAGATCATCCATTCAGAATTCCAGGAAAATGATTTGGACCAAAGACAGATAATCCAAGGCTCTTTTGGCAGAAATGTTAACATGTAGAGCCAAAATGCAAGTAATGGAAACTTTGAGACTTAAAATAACCAAACAAAGTCCCATTTGATAAATGTTTCAAAGTGCCCATCTAGTTAATTTGTGAGGCTTTTGGAGATGATCAGCTTTAAACAAACTTAGAGAATCGGACACCCTCTGGAGACACCACAGAGCTATTAGCTCGAACATCCCATTAGTAGTTGGCATTCTGTTAGAGGTCCCGGGAGTCGAAGAACTAAGATCCTGCCTGTGGCTTTGAAAACACATATACTCCTTTGAAGGCTCAGCCAGATGTGTCTTGGACAAAAAGGTGCCACTCTGACACACTGGCAGGTGAGAATACTAACCTGCTGCTGATAACAAATGGGGTGAATTAGTTACTGAAGTGGAGACTTAAAGATCAGTCCACCCTGGCTTATCTTGAAATAGGAAGTGAGCCCAAACAAGTCTCAGAAACCGTTTTGTGGCTTACTCACAGAAACTGTCTATTTGAAGTTGAGAAAGCAGACTCCTCCCACTCTTTAGTTTTCACCAATCATTTATTTCCTGCATTTCAATGGCTTGTGTGTTGACCGTATAAAGTACCATACAGAATATGTAATTCAACACAGGGAGACTCACCTCCCGCCCGTGTGAAAGCCTGCATTCCCAGCAGTTCAGATTCCCAGTCTGTGCAGCAAGCAGTGCCAACCTGCCTCAGACACCGGCAGTGGAAGATCCCTGTGAGGATGCAAGCATTGGTAAAGCTGGGATTTAGTCTTTGAGATGCAAATCATTTAACCTCCAGCACCTCTGACCCCCACCTGGTAGGAAGGACCTGCTCACTTTCTACCTAAGACAGAAGTGCAAATTCAGTGAAGTAGCAGCCAGGAGATGGTTTGGGGACACGTTCGTAAAGCACCACACCCATGTCAGAGGTTAACCTAAATATTTTATTTTCAATTTGAGGATTTTTGTTGCTGTTGCTGTTCCCGCTACTATTGTCACTTGAGAGCACCTTGAGGCTACTTGTGATTGTGTTATCTCCAGGAGCAGAGGCTTCTGCACCCTCATTCTCATTGCATCCTGTGGAGAAAAGTTATTGAACTTCTCAGGCATTTTAAGGGTGTGACAGAATAAAATGTATATAAATTTAAAAAATCGTTCTTTTCTTTGGAAATTGCAAATGCGGTTCTGACAAGACAGGCAGCTACTCACTAGTTATGTGCACAATCAGTAACCTGGGCCAGGGCTGAGTGGAATGGGCAGAAGTGACTGGTATTTTCTAGACTGACTGGCCTGGCTACTTGAATTCAGGGCTTGCTGCTGATAGAAATGTCCCTGTCAGTTCTACCAGGCTCCCCGAACCCTTTCTGCCTGGAGAAGTCTTTTCTTGATGCTGATATCCAGGGTTCTTATATCCACTCCCTCTTTCCCCTCTAAGGTACCCTCAGGAGAGGACTTAATAAACATACTTTATCTTGAGGTAGAAATGCTGGTAAAGCAAAATGTGTCAGGTCCTAAAGAGTATTAGCACTTAATGAAGGTTAGCATTTGGGGTGAGAGAAGGACTCTCTAGTGTAATTTCAGGTAAAGCCTTGGAGAAGCCTTTTGCTTTCGGTTGTTTGGATGGTGAGACGGGACAGAAGCACTTCACGGAGGGGGCGAGTGCACCTCTGCCGGCTGCTTTGTTTAGAGCCTGTGCGTTGCTCTCCCCCTGGATCCTTATCTGCAATCACTCTTCTAATGGAACTCCCTCATCTGTGGCTCTTTCATGGACAAATCAAATACGCAGTCAAAGAGAATCGCTAGTCGCCTTCCCAGTTTTATCCTGGGCTGCATGGATCATATGAATGACAGGAACGAAACTGTTTTACAGTCTGGAAACTCCCAGAAGCCTGACTCGTGGTCATGAATTCTCGATTGCCTCTTGGCCGTTTCCTAGCTCAGACGGCGGGAAGCAGCTGTTCTGGACTTAACAAAGATGAATGGCATTCATCCGAGGACGCGGAGGTGATGGACACCTGTGGGGAGGTGACCAGGCTGCCTTGTCATTTATAATAGTGAAGGCATAAGAGCTCCTGCCAGGATTGTATGGCAGGCTCAGGGAAGCAGATTTCAATAAACCTTAAGAAACAAATAGGCGTGAGTTAATGACCAAAACCTCTCAAAGAGGTTTTATTGTGAAGTATGGACATCACAGAGGTGACTGCTCCTCCTGAGAGGGAAATGGAGGAGTCGTTTAGTGGGATTAATGGGTTTTTCTGGGAGTCTCTTCACTGTTCTATTGTTTATCTATTCATTTTGTAGGAAATACTTCGCTAATGATACACAGATGTGGGGTCTGCTTCTCTGAATGGGAGTCTGGTTAGTGGAACCTGGCGGTTGTGAGCTTAGTGGCCGGCCACACACCTCATGGAAGTAGAAGAACCTAAAATGTGTGATGGGTACTTGACCTTCATTATCCATTTATTTCTTAAAACAGTGCTGAGGGATCCTTGCCCTAGAATTTTGTAAATGAGGAAACTCGGGCCCAAAGTGAGTAAGTGGCCAATAGCAAAACAGAGAAAGATTTCAACACCTGTGCCCTTTAAGTTCCATCAGTCTCATTTCCGGTGTCCCAGTGTCTGTGGGTAAGCTATGGGAAAGAGAGGCATCCCAGGCCACAGCAAGCCCTTCTGGCTGTGACTTGGTCTACTGAGGCCTCTGGGTCCTGGCTTCCTCTCTTCCTGGTCCCAGTCAGTGTGGCTGCTTCTTAGTGCTGCCACCACCCTGCACTGCCACCTCCTCTGTTCTCCAGGGCTACTGCTGCTCTGCGGAGGAGCCACGGCCATGACCACCCAGGGCAGGCAGCCATTGCTTAGTCAACAGCTTTAGAGACAGTGTTCTTTGTGCTGGCACTGATGATTAAGAGCACAGGTTTTGAAATCTAGAAGACTCCAGTTGAAATCCTGACTCTGCCACTGCAAGCTGTGTGACCTTGGGTAAGTTACTGAACCTCTCTGAGCCTCAGAATTTTTTAATGTGCAAAATGGGGTTGACACCAAAATGTGCCTCACAGGGTTACTGGGAAGATTAAAGGAGATAATGTGTGTACAGAAGTTACTACAGCACTTGTGCACTTGTGGCATTGTAGAGAAGTTATCATTATCATTGTTAATATTATCAATTGTCTAGTATTCCATACCTGTGTCTGGATAGGGAAAGCTTAGATCACTGAGAAAATGGTGCAAAGAATGAAGAGATTCTGGACCTTGTCACACACAAATTTGGAAATGTTTAGAAGAAATTATTTCAATAAGATTCAAATGCGGCCATCAGAATTTTTCTCGTGGTCACCCAGGGTTGAATCAGAGCTGTGGAGAGGGAAGAAGCCTTAAAAAAGCAAATCTGGGTCAACAGGCACTTCAGCTGTGGGATAGTTTATAAGATAGTAGTGGACCTTGAAGAATTAAGATAACAATGGGTCCCACCCCACTGGGTTCCTCAGGGATCTAGTGGGTAACAGATAGAAAGGTCCTGGCAAGGTGCCTGCCCCTTTGTTATCTCTCAGGAAATGTTAGCTGCTGTGAGAATTATGGGTACCCTGCTTTACGGTTTCCAAAAACTGCAGCCTTCCCATCCTGAAGTGGAGTGCTGGGCTATCTAAGCAGGAGCACTGAGGGGCTGTGAAGACGGTTGGCCCACAATCCCTCTCGAGGATACCATAGGTGAGCACGTGAAGCCTGAGAAGGGGCCATCCAGAGAAAATGATTGGAGTTCCCCGATATTTTGTTTCCTCCTGTGATAGCTGAGTGAGAGGACCTTCACTCTCGAAGAGCTTGACCTGTGTCCCTGGATAGTGAGAAACGCAGGGACTAGCGTGTGATTTCTGCACAGAGAGGCTAAAGGCACCTGCTATGGTTGGCACTGCCTCTACTGCACCTTCCCTGAAGCCAGGGCAAAGGTGAGTGTACTCTGTGTATTCTAGAGACAAGAGGAAGCCTGACGGGAGTGCGGCCTGGACCTGGGCTAAGCAGATCCTGCCTCGGGGAGTGAAGGGGTCCTAATGGTGAGAATCTTACAGGCGGCCAGACGTTGAGGCAATGGGGGAAAGCTGGGAGCTGCCTGCAGAGAAGGCCTGATCTCCGAGGAGGGAGCCGAGGTCCTCGGTGGGAGAAGCTCTGAAAAAACCCACAAGCTTGCTTCACATTTTCAAAAGCATGTCTGGGAAACTGGCATAAACTGAGACTCTTCTGGGCACACTGGTTTACATGATCACTCTGGGCAGGTACCACAGGAGCGGGAGGGAGGAGGAAGAGGAGCTAGGATATCTGTGCTTCAGCTACTCCTCCAGCTTTAAAACAGGCCGTCACCTTCCCAGGGACAGGGGGAGAAGCTTTAGCTGAATGAAATACAGACGCTTATTATGCTGAAATCATACTGTTCTCATGTTTAACATTGGTCACTCCAGAAACACTTTGGAACCTCCTAAGATTTTATTTAGTGACGGGAAAGAATAACTCTGGGAAGGCAGTGGTTGCAGAGGATTGTGGAGAAAAAGTACAGCTGCTTTATGAGTTCACCGTGTTAAGAGTAGAACCTTCAAAAGAATGTTGTGGTGCCTGCCCTGACCGGTGTGGGTCCGCTGGTTGGGCAGCATCCTGCAAAGTGAAAGATTGCTGGTTGCAGGTTTGGTCCCAGGGTGTATTTAAGAGGCAACCAATGGACTTTTTTCTCTCATAGTGATGTTTCTCTTCCTCTCTTTCTCCCTCCTTTCCCTTTTCTCTACAAATAAATAAATAAAAACCTTTAAAAATGGTATTGTGTCTGGTTGCCATAATGATGGTACCTATGTAATAGATGAGGTTGGAGGGTGAGAAGTCTAAGAGGCCCCAGCACCGGTATTCTTCCTGCCATGCATGCAGCTTCCAGGTTTTCCTCCATTCAGCCCATATTTCAGGGCACAGTCACCGTCTGGGACCGGGACAGGCACTGGGATCTGCTTGGAAGGGATGCTGTGGAGACAAGCCTGCCCTGGAGGGGAAGGTTGGCTTAGATAATGCTGATGGTTACCATCCACTGGGTGGTTATCCTGGATCAGGTGCTTTTATTATCCTCAGTTCTCACAAGGCTCTAGGAAGCAGATAGTGTGATCTCTTTTTATAGATAAAAGGATTTGAGGCCAAGAGATATTAAGTATGCCCATGAGCCGGCTTCCCCTGCAGCAGGGCTAGGAAGTCAGTCCGCATCTTTAAATTATTAAAGCCATGGACTTTTCTCTGCTCTTAAGGCCTCTCTATATTAACCCTTACAGTTCCTTCTAGTTCTCTCTGAACGTGGTTTTGAAGGAGACATGTTTAGGGTGGCCAGTGTTCTACTGGCCTAGCACCAATTGCTGAAACTCTTTAATGTCTATTGTGTTTGTCACCAAAGGAAAGTAGGGAGCTGGGAATGCTAGGAGGATTGGGGGACATGTGTCATTTGCTTTGCTAATAAGGCTGGTATATTCTAGGGTCTGCTTCACCCTGAAATAATAGACAAGAGATTAAAATGGATTTGTAACCCCATATTGTCAGGGAACATCTCTGAATTGATTCTTGGGATCTGATCTCTCTGTCCAATTCTGCAGAGAGATTGGGTGTCATTTTTTAAAAAATGTCAACATGTTTGTCCTTGATGGGTGAGTTGACTTAACAAAATCTCAAGTTCAATATAGGCCGCAGGGTGATCAGTTCCTGAAGAAACCCAAGCCACTCTGATCGCATTAATAGGAGCACAGTGCCAGGCCAGAGAGGTGATGGTCTGCAGGGCTCATGAGCCTGCCTTGGCTGGTAACCACTTGGAGATGTTAGCAAAATAAAGTCGATTTAGAAGAGGGTAACCAGCATTGTGAAGAATCTGGAATATGAGTGGTGTGATGAATGTTTGAGAATTGATTAATGAGTCTTCACCAGGAAGGAAAGAAGAACAAGAGTGTTGTCTTCAAAGTTTGGACAGCCTGTCTTGAAGCTGAAGGTGTAGATTTTACTGTGTCTTCAGGAGGGAATAGGTAGAAATCACAGGAAGTACGATTTTGCTCTTATACATGGAAAAGATTTCTACCTGTCAAGGCTAGTGACATCGATGTGTTTGGCTTGGGAGATCTAGCCTTCATCCCTAGGGCATGTGGTGAGCCCCTTTTCTGCTCATCCCTTTGCACAGGAGCTCACAACCCAGGGCCTTTGGCTCAGGGAATTCATCTGGTCCTCATCTACCAACACCCTGCTCTGGCCTTCCTTGAATATCTTAATTCTCAACTATCTCACCTTGGCTCTTTTTCAGTCTTTTTATAGTTATCTTTTCCCCTGATTGTCTCTTTCGCTTCTCCTATCTCCTCTTCTGGGGCACTGCCATTCCTTACTCTCAAGTTTCCTGTCACCATTTATAGGCTGATGACATCTGTACTAGAAGGATTATATTTGGCTCCATAGAAAACTCCCACAGCCCAATGGCTACATGAGAAACGTCATTCTCTCTCATGTTAATGAATCCTAGAGGGGGACAACTGAGGGCTGCTGCCAGCTCCACAATGTCATCAGGAACTCAAGCACTCATCCTTCTGCTCCAACAGCCTCCAAGCCTAACTTCTACCAGTTAAAAAATAAACTGGGGCATATTAAACTTTTTAAAAGCTTATTTGAGCAAAAATTGATCTGAATCAGGCACTGTCCAATCTAACAGCTAAAAAGGAGTTTTGAGGAGCTGTACAAAATGAAAGACATTTATAGGCAGAAGGGAGCAGGAACAAGAAAGTTATACCAGGCAAAAAGAAGTGGGTTGATTGTTGCAAGCTCACTTTCCTGTAGGGGGCCTGTCGGGCAGATTACCTAACCAGTGGTGATCAGGTGATTCCGGATTAACTGGTTTAAGATTTCATTTCCAGGAAAGATGAAACTATAATTAAGTCTCAGTTTGGTGAGGTGGGGCTTGGCATAAGAGACTCCATTTGGGGCTCGTAGTCTTGTTTTTTAACATACTTCATGGTCCAAGATGGATACTTGGGGTTCCAGCCATCACATCTGCACCACAGGTAGCAGAAAAAGGGGCCTGACAAATGTTTCTTCACAATGTTTTTGTTCTATCTCATTGACCAAATCTTAGGCTGAGAAAGACACTGTTTTAGCTAGATTCAAAGCTGCCCTTAAAAAAAATCCTAGGATTCTATTTCTGAGATAGAAAAAATAAAGAGGATAGGGACAAGCTGCCATAAATCTTGATACTTTGCAAATTCCCAGCCCAGAACTCATTGCTGAGCAACAGCTTGATGTGTTCATCATTCACTGTGGATGCCCCCACCTGGATGGCTCACAGGCGCCCCAGAATATCTCCACCATATTTGTCTCAGCCACCCCTATTTCAAGGCTGGCACCTCCATTTGCCCTATTGTCCAATCTGAAGAAGTCCAGAACTCAATCAATCACCAAGTCCTAGATCCATCCTGGAATCCATGTACTTCTCCCCTTCTCTTTTGCCTCTGTCCTAGCCCATACCACCACCATCTCTGGGCCCAGATGACTAGAAAGACTTGACTCTCTCCTGCTTAAACAAAAAACAGTGTCATCACATTGTGCTTAAAATGAGACCCTCTCTCTTTGGCTTGCCCTGCAGTGCCCCTCATGAGCACACTTGTTGGCCCTTCCATCCGAATCTTCTTCATCTCCTCATCTCTCCCACCTCCCCAGCTGCCTTGCACTCCTTTTAGGCCATTGCTTCTGCTTGTCTCTGGACATCACCATTTGCTTTTCCTCTGCATATCTCACCTCTTCCTACCTCTTTCCTCTCTACCTGACTCAGCCCTGTTACTCATTCTTCAGGTCTCCCTGTAAAAGTCACTTTCTATTTTTCCAAAGCTAACGTGTATTGAACATTTACAATATGATAGATGAGTGGTTAACCCATTTATATGGATTTTCTCTTTTTATTCTCCTCCAGGACCCTAGAAGGTGGGAACTCATTATTTTTCACTTACACGTGTAGAAACTTGGGACCTAGGTCATGTGGATGGTAAGTGCCACATCCAGATCTCAAACCCAGGTCTTCTGTCATCAAAGCTCTGTCTTCAACACTCTTTTAAATTAATGTGCCTCCCAGGAAACCTTCTGCTGCTTCTTCTATAGACTTTCTGCTAGGGGCTTGTGATGGGACCCCAAGGTACTCCGGTACACTGCTCCCTCTGTCAGACATTTGTACACCCCTTGGCACTCTGATGGGCTCTCCCATCCCTGCTAGCCAGAATCACCACATAGTCTCTGGTTCTCAAAACATCCTACCCAGTTACAGAGCTGGCTTTTGGGATCAAACAGCTTGGGTTTTTTACCTGCATCCCACCGTTTATTGTGACATTGGGCAATTACTTAAACTCTCTGGGTAAAATGTGTAAAAACTATAAAATGGAGGCTCATGCTACCTTTTTTATACTAAGCTATTATGAAGAATGAATTAAGTAATTCTATAGACTGCGTGTTTTTGCCCCTCCCTTCCCATTCTAATCCCCAATATGATGGTATTGAGTGACAGAACCTTAGGGAGGTGATTAGGTCATGAGGGTGGAACCTTCATGAATGACACCAGTGGCCTTATAAGAAGAAACACAAGAGCTATTCATGTCTCTCTGCTGTCTGCCATGTGAGGATATAAGCAGAAAAGGAGAAGGCAGCCATCTGCAAGGCATGAAGTGGGTTCTGACCAGACTACCCATCTGTCTGCTCCTTGATCTTGGACTTCCCAGCCTTCAGATCTGTGAGAAATAAATGTTTGTTGTTTGAAGCCACTGAGTCTCTTGTAGCAGCCTGAACTGACTATGTATAACACTTGATACAGTGCC
>PVKM010043535.1:0-12490 GCA_004027735.1 Carollia perspicillata | reverse complement strand
AGCGTAAGTTCCATTACCCAAGAAAATAACAAAAAGAGTGACTATGGAAAAGAGAACCAAAGGGGAAAAAAAAAAGAAGAACGAACTCGGGTGATAGAAAACCCATGTGACAGTGGCTGGAATAACTGAGAATAGCCCAGTCATGGTGCTGAATAACCCAGGCACCAAGCAGGGACGGAATGCAGCCAGGGAGACGCACACGTTACCACACAGGTGGTCCTAAGGCCTGATCTGATACTCAGTGGACAATGAACTGGACAGCGTGCCTAATCAAAAACAATCCCTCACCCCTTCGCATTCCCTCAATTCCAACAACACCATTAGCGTCTTAAATCTGCACAGGTGAAAACTAACACAAGAACTGAAGGCTAGGAACTTAATGTTAATTGTTCCTGTCGTTGAGAAGGGGACGCCACCGCAGCCATCGGGGGTAGTGCACAGAAAACAAGGGCTGGACTCGTCCTCCTCCTTTCACGGGACTCTTTCCTATCCTGCCTTGTCCACGCCTCTCTGCAGGCCGAGTCACACGTGGAGGGGAGGCAAGAAAAGGACTGACGTTCTCATGCGCTCGCGGGACGGACTCCCGGGCGGCCCAGCTTTTCCACCGGCATTTTCTGTTCCTCTGGTACTTTCTGTCCCAAGATCAGCCTCCATGGGTTGAAAAAAACGGAGGCACTCTAGCAGAGTTAACATCTGTGACAGATAAGCACCCTTCTATGCTTTTCAAAAGCTTAGGTGACATATTACCACGAGCGAAGAACAGGCATGCGCTTATTGGTTTCTCTCTCCAGGTGTAAGCCACAGCCTAAGTATCTTATTCAGATTTGCCCTCAATCGGTTTTGAACTTCCCTCTAGAACTTTCTCCTTACATTAATCCTTAACTCAGTCTCACCCCATCCCACAATGATTTCATGGGCTGTGTATTACAATGGGGATATGATACCAAATGATGTGGAGTACCCAGCACCCGGGGGTGAGCAGAGCAGAGGGGGGCACAGATATTCACAGGGTACCAGGAGTCCGCCTACCAATGTGCTCCCTGCCAACCCTTTCGTCCCACTACGATCCCTTGGAGACTAAAACATACGAACACTATAAGCTCAAGAGAACACTCCTCCAGAACATCTCAGACACCTCCATAAACCACTGGGCTGAGCTTGCCTCCATAGGTGTACAGGCAGCTGCCCAAAGGGGCCAAGTCCAAGGGACCAGTTCATGACAAAGTCACTGAGTGAAGGCACTGTTCCGAAAAAGGTTCTCGGCTCTATCCTAGAAGATCCCACATATGCCTATAGGGGAATACTGTAAATTTTGAGGACAGAATTTTATGACTACATTCAAATATATCTCAAGCCCTGGCTGGTGTAGCCCAGTGGATTGAGCGTGGGCCTATGAACCAAAGGGTAGCGGGTTCAATTCCCAGTTGGGGCACATGCCTGGGTTGCGGGCCAGAGCCCCAGGAAGGGGAGTTCGAGAGACAACCACACACTGATGTTTTTCTCCCTTTCTTTCTCTGTCCCTTCCCTTCTCTCTAAAAATAACTAAAATCTAAAAAAAGGTATCTCGAAAGGAAAAACAGAATGCCTTCTCTTTTTATAAAATGAAGTGAAATGACTTTCCACAGACTCTACTTTTTAATTAGCTTTACTTGTGAAAACACTCCCACGGTCATACACATCTTCTGAAAAAACATGTCTCAGGAACACACGTCCCCAGCAGTGGTCACTGACATGCTGCACCTCAGGTGAAGGTCGAACAGATGTGGGAAGTGACCAGGACACTCAACGAACGCCACCTGGCCTGATCTGTTCTCTGAGCCAGTGCCAAAAGGTTTGCACGCAGTCCTTGTCCCAAAACCCAAGCTGCTGGGCTCACCACTGCCATCTGTGTTTGTGGAAGGGGCTGTGTGTATAACTAGAACATGGGGAGACTGTAGACGCTGAATTACAGCCACCTTTCAATGATCTTGACTCGTGGTGTAACAAAAATCAATGAAAGTGACAAACACACCGAATGCCTTCTGTCAGCCTGTAACACAACGTTTACAGGTGCTGTTAGGAACTGATTTTTAAAAACCATTTTCAGTTTCCGTGTCCCTCACTCACCTTATGACCAAAGGGCATGGTGACCAAAAGGAGAAGGAAATGAGTAGAAAATAGGAACAATAAATGATGTGGAGGCTGTCAGGCTGACTAATTATTGCCCAGGGTGGCTGGGGGTGTGCCAATCCAGAATCTTGAATAGACGTTCTCAAAGGGCTTGATAAGACCTTCCTGTACCTCTATGCCTATGAGCTTGGGTCTGTCTTCTATCATGCAGCCCAATGCAGGGGTCCCGTTATCACATCTCAGAAAGATGCTCATGATGCTTCTGCTTCAAAAAATCTTTTTTTTAAATGCACTCTCTTCTCTTTTATGTATCTGTTATAAAGTTTTGTCACCCGTGGAGACAAAATTTGATATAACTTGAACTATCTGTCACAATACTGCCCTCTACACTCACTCTAAAAAGCCTGATTGACAAAGATGCAAGTCAAACACATTCAGCTCAAGTCACAGGCCATTTTTGCTCCTTTGCCTATTTTTATAAGGGAGTGGGTTTCCTGATTAAGGTGCATTTTAAAACTGACCTCACTGCCCTGGCTGGTGTAGCTCAGTGGGTTGAGCGCGGGCTGTGAACCCAAGGGTCGCCAGTTCGATTCCCAGTCAGGGCACATGCCTGCGTTGTGGGCCAGGTCCCCAGTGGATGCCCACATGAGAGGCAACCACGCACTGATGTTTCTCTCTCTCTTTCTCACTCCCTTCCCCTCTCTCTGTAAATGAATAAATAAAATCTTTAAAAAAAACTGACTTCACTCCACACAGGAAAAATAACTTGTGCATATATTAGGGACCTCCTATATATACACAAATGCTTCTTTTTATTTCTTCCAAGTGTTCGGATTGCCTGTTTCCTCTGGTTCCGATCCAATAATTTGTGCTATCCTTTGAAATAATACAAAACTTTATGCTGTGCCTGCCTCTGTGGAGCTTGGACTGCCTTTGAGACATTATCTCATTTTGTTATTTCCAGCAGGGGCCAGTTATGTTTACCCCCAGAGGCCACTGTTAACATCGGCCCCCTCTCCCGCACATGTGCACGGTTTACGGCGCCGAGACTGAGTTAACAATGCGTGTGAATCAAACGTAGGAACCCAGTACCTGCTGCTGGAACAACGGGCCCTGGGTGTGAAATCGCTCGTGCCTAGAATTGGATTAACCCCAGGGCAGGAAAGCTTCGCCAAGCTGCGAGGCTGCAACCTGACTTTTCAAAGCACTTTCACTGAGTCACTTTCAATTCAAAAATGGACGGTGACACAGAGAGTTAGCGTGTCTTGCGTTGGGACAGTTAACCTAGGTTAGGGCAAAACCATCTAATCTAAAGTTTTCCTTCTCTTTCTCCATCACCCTCAGCTACTCCTGTGAGACCATCCTTTTCTCCCCACAGCACTTGCAAGTATCTGATATTTTTTTTTTGCATACCTACTTTGTTCATTTGTTTTTTCTGTCCCATGAATGAAAACCCTGAGAGCAGAGGCCTGGCTGCTGTGTCACTCAGTGTCTAGAACATCTCTTGTGCTCAATAAATGCACTTGGCCCATCACAAGTGCATAAGACTGGCTCAGCGATATTGCTGAGTGATAAATGAGCACACGGAGGTCTCCAGCCAGCAGCCTTGTACAAGATGCTCAAGATGGAGAACAGCTGTCTGGCTGCCAAACCCCTCGTCTGGTGAAAGAAGCCAAGACTACAGGTAGACAGCGCCAATGACAAAGGCAAGGACCCTTGCTTCTGCCCCAGAGGGGTTTAGTTCCCTGGAAAAGTCTCTGAAGGCAAATAATTCTCCAGGGCCTGTAAAAGGTGAACAGTATATAGCTTCTCAATCAATCTACTCCCTTCTCTCATTTTTAGTAACAAATGAAGTTCAGGGGCAAAATCGCAGAAAGAAACGGGTGATAAGGGATGAGTGATAGCTCTCTCATTTGGGCTGTGGTCTCCTGTTTTGGCGCCAAAGCTCAATCAATCATTCTGTCAGTTCCTCCAAAGGTCAAACATGGAGTTACCATATGACCCAGCAATTCCGCTCCTAGGCATATACCCAAGAGAAATGAAAATATACACCCACAGAAAAATGTGTACACAAGGGTCTACAGCAGCGTTATTTATAACAGCTAAAAACTGGAAACAACCCAAATGCCCATCAACCGATGGACAGATAAACAAAATGATGCATGCATACGCTGAATAGTATTAGGCAATAAAAAGATACTTAGTATTGATGCATGGTATAGTATGCATGAACTTCAAAACTATATGCTAAATACCCTGGCTGGGGGCACTCACTGGTTTGAGCACCAGCCTCTGAACCAAATAGTCCCCAGTTCGATTCCTGGTCAGGGCACGTGCCTGAGTTGCAGGCCGGGTCCTGGTTTGGGGCGTTCGAGAGGCAACCGATCTACGTTACTATCATCCATTGATGTTTCTCTCCTGCTCTTCCTTCCTTCCTTGCCCTCTCTCTAAGAATAAATACATAAAGTCTTTATAAAAATATTATGCTAAGGAGAGGAAGTCAGTCCCAAGGGACCACAAATTATGTATGACTCCATTTACATGAAATGCCTTGAGGAGGCAGCTCTATGGGGAAAGAAATGAGGCTGGTGGTTGCCTGGAATGGGGGAGCAGTGACCACTAATGGGTGCAGGGTTTCTTTATGGGTTAGGAAAATGCTTTGAAAGTAGACAGTGATAATGGCTGCCCAACTCTCTGAATGGTTTGCTTTATCAATAACTATCTCAATTGAAAAAACAAAAAGCTAGTACAATAAGAAAACCCTTCTGCAGTTTGCAGAAAACAGGGAAAGGCTGCAGACGCTGTATCTCCCTCTGGGAAGGAGAAGTGGAGCCCAGCCTGTGCAGGGACGTCCAGGCTGTGTGGGCCGGGCCCTGCCCCTGACTCTCCACACCAGCTCCCCTGGCTCCAGCTTGCCCCTGGCTCCTGTTTTAGCTTCAGTCATTCAACAGACTTTGGCTGAGCACCTACTTGCAAGCAAGCAGCTAAGCCAGCAGGGACCTGCAGGTGAGGGCGGGGCAGGCTTTGCCTTCAAGGAGCTGCCACTTTCACATTTAAACATTCAACCACAGAGCAGGAAAGCGCAAAAGGAGAGTTCTGGGTGCTATTCTGTTGTGGGTTGTGGGCAGAAAAGAATTTTTCATGTCTGGGTTCCAGAAGGGTGGACTCATAGCCACACAGAAAAAGCACACACAAGTCTGGTATGCAAATACCTCAAAGGCGAGGTGGGGCAGAGTGTGTGGGGGGAGAGGGGTGGGGGAGCCCCAGGAGTCAGACCTGACAGGAAGCTGAAGACACAACACCCCCGGGGCTGTGAACCAGGGCCAGCATTGCCCTCAGTTTCATCCGGCAGCCGTCCTGTGGGTGCCTGCACTGTTTATTTTTGTACAGGGAAGAGGAGATGGGGGAGGAGAAAACACGAGTTATTACTCAGCATTTCCATCGTGTTTCATGTTTGCAAAGCACTCCTGTCCTCACTTAGTCCTGAACTGCCTGAAATAATAAAGGAATTTCAGAACCCAGCCAAGAACTCAGAGTACTTAGCAGATAGAAGAACCTATCGCTGCACAGGGCAAGATGGGCACTAGCGAAAAAACTTAGTCCAACAAAAATAAATACTATTTTAAAAATTAATCCAAAATAATAATCTCTGTAAAGCTGACATGCCTCTGCATGATGCATGAACACAGGAAGCTCACATTCTAAATCTGCCAGGTCACACCTTGACACATGTCCACTTTCACAGAACAGGTGCTGGTGTCCTTTGAGATGACAGAGTCCTAGGGCTGGCACGGTGAATATTTTATGGCAGCAATTAACAAGAAAAACCAGTTTCCTGTGGTCAGCAGACAGCGCCTGGATCCTCCTATTAAAGATGTAGCACTGAGCCCTGGCCAGGTGGCTCAGCTGGTTGGAGCATCATCCCATAAACTGAAAGGTCACAGGTTCAATCCCTGGTCACAGCACATACCTACATTGCAGGTTTGGTCCCTTGTCTGGGCAGGTAATGTACGGGAGGCAACCGATCCATGTTTCTCTCTCACACTGATGCTTCGTTCTCTCCCCTCCTCTCCTTTCTCTCTCCTTTCCTCTCACTCTAAAATGATGCAGCATTGATAATGTCACCATTTTTTAATGTTGCACATCAGTGGGCCAAGTACTTAGAACGGGCACACCACTGTGTGAGTTGCAATACCCAAGGAGCACTGTGGCTTCTGAATTCGAGCTCCGGAACGTACGTGAAAGGGGTGTGTGTTGTGTGCCTTGTGTTCACATTTACAGTCGGCCAAGCTCAGGTAGCACCTTGCTTGTCTGTAGGACTGCTACCTTTAGAGAGATGTTTGTGGTCAATTAGGGAACTACTTGGTAAAGTAGAAATAGTACGCACACTTAAAATTAGCACAAATATGAATCTTATGAGGACAAAGGGCTTCCTTTAGCTATTTCAAAAAATATGTTAAGGTCACATAAAAACGAAAACAGAATTTAGAAAATGTATTCCAAAGACACCATCTGCTTTATTTCAGATCATCTCTCCACTCTTTCCTTCCCCTCAGCAGGACAATTAGAAAAGTGCGCGCTCTCTCGCTCTCTCACTCTGAAGAGCTAATGTGGCAAAATGAACAATTACCGCGTCAAGACCTGAAAAGAACCAAAACTCAGAAAGATAAGGCCAGGCCCTGGCCAGTGTGGCTCAGTGGGTTGGGCAGCATCCTGCAGAACGAAAGGTCGCCAGTTCGATTCCAAAGCACGTGCCTGGGCTGCAGGTCAGGTCCCCAGTCAGAGCGCGTGCAAGAGGCAACTGACGGATGTTTCTCTCTCCCTCTCTTTCTCCCTCCTTTCCCCTCTCTCTAAAGTAAAAGAAATAAAAATAAATGCTTTAAAAACAAATTAAAAAAAAAAAAGAAAAACAAGGCCAGAACTTAGGGCTGCATTTTTCTTGGAGTGTCTGTGGAGTGACCGAGTGGTATAGCTGGTGGCTTCGCAGGGCCTGGAGGACAAACAGCCCTGGGACTGCCGATGAGCTGGCTGTGATTCAGGCAAAACAGACTCAGGAAGCAAGGACTGCTACGCACAATGATAGTGAAAAAGGTTCAACCCACAGAGGTGAAAAGCTGGAGCTGTTTCATGTAACAACACACCTAAAAACAGGCCGCAGAACATGCGAAGGAGAAACCCCGTGTTGCCGTGGACTGGCACACCCACTGCCGTCACAGTGGAGGGTTCAACACAGTTCTCTCAGGAGCAGAAACAACAGAGAGTCAGCACACAGCAAATTAGAAAAAAAAAAATGACAGAGATACCAGAATCTAATTGTCATCTCTAGAACGTGGCACTCAATGATCCTAAAATACACATTCTTTTCAAGCCTACAGGAAGAGTTAAAACACACACACACTGAAATATGCCTTTTACCTGTAACCATGGAAAAATGTGTGCTCACAGAAAGTAGGGGCCAGAGTGGATCAATCTGGCCCCTGGCGCTGAGGTAGGGAACCCAGTGTGAGGTTTGAGAGGAGTATGGTTTCATTATGCAAAGGGATCCGGAGAAGATAAACAGACTGTCCTTAGTGTCTTGGGGACTTGGGGACGCCATGGAATCGATGTTTGGCTGCACCAGGGATGGTGAGGATGGAAGGAAGAGAGGACGGAGCGGGGAAAGACCATGCAGGACTCCCACCCCTCTCCCCACCCATGGGAGCTCCAGACCCCCAGGAGTCATGGGAAAGGAGAAGGGCAACGCAGAGTCCCAGCCCCCTGCCTAGCTGAAGGCAGTGGTAGTGACAGCAGAGTTTGCTGTGCCACCAGGCCGGTGACAGGTCCTTACAGCCAAGTCCTGCTTCCTTGGGTCTCCCTCTTCCTGTTCTGTCCCGGGGAGCTGCGTGTGGATTCTGGATGAGACGCACACACACGGGGCTGGACCCTGCAAACCCAGAGCTCCTGCTCCAGCAAGGCTCACCCCATGAGAGCGATCTGCCCAGCTGCCCACCCGTTCCCACCCCGATGTTCAGAGAATCAGTGGGTCCTAAACATGGCTCTTTGCTTTGATCCTCAACTTCAGTGGCCTGGTTACTTGTTTCCTGTGCTCTAGGGGGTTGGGTTAGACATGGGGAAATAGGAGTCCTGCTAGGATCTGGAGAGGTGGAGTTGGAGCTAGAAGTCTAGGGTGGGTGGGTGCAGACAGCATCTGTGCTTTTGGACAAACTGGGAGTCCCGAGCACTGCCCTACAGCCCCCTCACTGTTAACCAGAACCAGCTCCCTTGCTTGACCTCACTGCAGCAAATATTTCCAGCAGGCTTCCTGCACTGCTCACCTAATTCTCTGCCAGAAGCTCAGCAACCCCAGAGGTCTCTCTCACATTTCTCCCCCAGGCTGGCCACATTTAGTGCTGAGCAGAAAGAGCCAATTAATCAGCTTTGCTTTCTGGAGCCCCCACCAGCCCAGCACCCTGCCTGTCTGTCCTGAGCCAGCTTTGCATCCGGTCCTTCTGCTCCCAGCGCTTGAGCCCGACACACTCACACACTTTGCTTCTGGTGACTGAGTGTGTTTGTACTCTCGTACTCAGAAGGCTGTTTAGAAATCGCCCTCCATGTGAAATCTCATCACCTAAGGACTTCCTGGATTTTCACACGCACCCCTCAGGAAGTGAAGCATGTTGATATTTGCTCCAAGTGCCTTCTTAGTAAGTCACCGCCACCCATCGCCCCTGGCGATGGTGTTATGGTGTTGGTGTTACAGATCGCTGGGAATGAGAAGGCCGTCCAGACTCACCCTCATACATCTCCAGGATGTGAACCGTGTCTCCAATCTGCAGGGAGAGCTCCACATCTTGGGAGGCGTTGTAGTTATAGATCGCTGGGAATGAGAAGAGGGTAATAGCATCAGTGGCAGTGGAAATACTAGTCACTCGGCAACATGTTCTGTGGTTAATGAGCGACTTAATCAACTAATTATCCTCTACTTCATAATTTCACGAGTTGCCCACGGAAAAGCAGAGAACGTCCCCGGACCCCCATTCCTGGTGCTGTACTGAGGTCCGCCACCTGCAAGTCCTGGCTGCTGGCCTGCTGTGGGTGCATATCATGCTAGAGGCCAGGGAGAGGGCAACAGAACACACAGGCATGGTCCCTGAACCAGGGGTTTTTATTGTCTTCTAGGGGGAAAAAGATATTAAACATATTATTACAGAAATAACTACTTAATTAAAGTTATTATAGGAGTTAGAAAGAAAAAAAACAGGCTACGATGAGAACATATTGTGGGGCTTTGCTGGCAGTCCCCTTGTTCATCAGATGACAACCAGCCTGCACCGCCACTGAGCTATGATCTCGAGGGCAGAAGGCACACCATCTCCCAGCTTCCCCGACAGTGGCTAAGGACAGAACTGGCACAGTGCAGTGTGGGGATGGCCACCTTGTTCTGGGCACCCTGGGGAACTGGGTTGCCCCAGTACTTTCTGATCAAGGTGACTTAATCACCATGGTCTTTAGGAGCAGCAATGACCAGGCCAGACTGTGAACATAGCAGACTCACTCTCAGAACTCAGAGAGGAAAGACAACCCGATTTTCCGATGAGTAAAGCTCTGAAGGGACATTTGACCAAGAATCATAGATGGTGGCTGATGAACACATCAAGAGCTGCCCCACAGCACCAGTCGTCAGGGACATGCAAATCAAAACCACAGCACACCACCACTTCACACTCCCTGCAGTGGCTGAATTTTTGAAGGCTGACAACCGGTAAGAATGCAGAGAAACGGAAACCCTCATGCACTGCTGGTGGAAGAGTAAAATGACAAGCTTCTCCAGAAAACAGTTTGGCAGTTTCTTAAAAAGTTAAAATATAAATTTACAATATGACCCAGCAATTCCACTCCTAGTCACCTACAAGAGAAAGGAAAACATGCCTACACAAAAACTTCACGTGAATATTCACAGCTGCTGTGATGGGCAGAAAAACAGCCCCTCAAATATACCCCATCACATTTCTGGACCTGTGCAGGCTACTGGGTGGGACCAAACAACTGAACAGGTTAAGGACCTTGAGAGGAGGAGATTTCCCTAGATTATCAACGTGGGCCCTGAGTACTATCACCCGTAGCCCGGTAAGAGAGAGACAGGAGTTCCCAGAGGCACAGAGAGAAGGCGCTGCGAAGACCATGGCAGAGAGAGAAGCTACGCGACTTCAGCCAAGGCCCCCGACCACCAGCAGCCGGAGGAGCAAAGAATGAACCCGCAGAAGCAGCAGAGCCTGCCAGCTCCCTGATTTTGGACTTCTGGCCTCCAGAACTGAGACAACACACTTCTGTTGTTTTAAAGCCACCCATACAGCCGTCTAAGCACCATGGTGTACACCTGAAACCAATACAAAATAACTGTCTTTAGGGTTTTCCGTGTACAGAATCACGTCATTTATAAAAAGTTGACGCTTTTACTTCTTCTTTCCCAATTTGGATGCCTTTTATTCCTTTCTCTTGCCTGACTGCTGTGGCTAGGACTTCCAGAACTGGGTTGAATAAGAGTGGTGAGTGGGCTTCCCTGTCTTGTTCCTGATTTCAGAGAGAAAGCTGTCAGTTATCCACCACTGAGTATGGTGTGGGCTGACAGCTTGTCAAACATGGCCTTTATTATGCTCAGGCACTTCCCTCCTATACCCATTACATGGACTGTTTTAATCATAAATGGATGTTGTATTTTATCAAATGCTTATTCTGCATCTATTGATAAGATCATGTGATATTATCCTTTGTTTTGTTAATGTGGTGTATCACATTGACCCTTTGCATATGCTGAACCATCCTTGTGCCCCTGGAATGAACCCCACCTGATCGTGATGAATCATTTTGTTAACATGTTGTTGCATTTGATTTGCTAGATTTGATAATGCTATCAAGCAGTATTAAAAGAGATGGAAAAAGACACAATGCAATGGAAAGATACTCTGTGCTCATGGACTGGAAGAATCACTATACAAAAAATGGCCCTTTTACCCAAAGTAATATACAGATTTAATGCAGTCCCCATCCTAATGGCATTTTTCAAAAAGAAATAGAACAAAACATCATCGTATTTGTATGGAACCACAAAGGACCCTGAATGGCCAAGGCAACCCTGAGAAAAAAGAACAAAGTTGGAGGTATCACACAACCTGACTTCAAATTATACTACAGAGCTACAACATCAAAACAGCATTTATTACTGACAGAAAAACAGACACACAGACCTATGGAACAGAACTGAGAGCCCAGAAATAAACCACAGGCACATGGGCAAATAATTTTTAACAAACAAGCCAAAAACACACAATGGAGAAAAGAAAGCCTCTTCAATAAATGATGCTGGGAAAACTGGAAAGCCACATGCAAAAGAATGAAACTAGATTACAGTTTGCCTCCAAGTATAAAAATTAACTCAAAATGGATCAAAGACCTAAATATAAGATCTGAAAATAAATGACAAAGAAGAAAACGCAGGTACTACACTTATGGGCCTTGGTTGTAGAGAACATTTTATGAATTTGACCCCAAAGGCAAGGGAAGTAAAGGCAAAACTAAATGAATGGGACTCTATGAAACTAAAAAGCTCTGCACGGCAAAAGAAACTGACAACAAAACAAAAAGGCAGCCAACCAAATGAAGATGACATTTGCAAACAATAGCTCCAACAAAGGGTTAATGTCCAAAACATATAAATAATTAATATAACTCAACACCAAACAAACAAACAATCCAATTAACAAATGGAGAGGACCTGAGCAGACACTTCTCCCAAGAAGACATACACATGACCAACAGATAGATGAAGAGATGCTCAAAAGGGCCAACTCAGGAAAATGCAAATGGAACTACAATGAGATACCACCTGCACCTGTTAGAATGGCTCTTATCAACAAGACAAGTAATAACAAGTGTTGGAGAGGATGTGGAGAAAAGGGAACCCTTATCCACTGCTGGTGGGAAGGTGGACGGGTACAGCCACTATGGAAAACAGTATGGCGGTTCCTCAAAAAATTAAGAATAGAGTTGCCCTATGACCCAGCAATCCTCTTTTGGGTATCTGAACAACTCAAAAACTCAAAATTTATTCACAAAGATGTATGCCCCTGTGTTCGTTGCAGCATTATTCATGGCGGCCAAGACATGGAGACAACCCAAGTGCCCTTCGATAGAGGACTGGGTAAAGAAGATGTGGTACATATATTCTGTGCAATACTACTCAGCCTTCAGAAGAGATGAAATTTGCAACAACATGGATGGACCCTGAGAATATTATGCTAAGTGAAATAAGACAGATAGAAAAAGCTAAGAACCATATGATTTTGCTCACATGTGGAATATAAAACTGAAACTCATAGACACAGACAACAGCAGGGTGGTTACC
>PVKM010043534.1:0-12494 GCA_004027735.1 Carollia perspicillata | reverse complement strand
TCAGAAAACTAAAAATGGAACTGCCATTTGACCCAGCAATTCCACTGCTAGGATTATATCCAAAGAACCCTGAAACACCATTCCAAAAGAACCTATGCACCCCAATGTTCATAGTGGCACAATTTACGGTAGCCAAGTGTTGGAAGCAACCTAGGCGTCCATCAGTAAATGAACAAATAAAAAAACTGTGGTACATTTACATGATGGAATTCTATGCAGCAGAAAGAATGAAGGAGCTCCTACCCTTTGCAACATCATGGATGGAACTGGAAAACATTATGCTGAGTGAAATAAGCCAGGCGGTAAAAGACAAATACCATATTACCTCACCTTTAACAGGAACCTAAGCAACAAAAGAAAGAAGCAATCAAAATATAACCAGAGACATTGAAATAGAAAACAGGCTGACAGTAACCAGAGGGGAGAGGGGCGGGAATTTTAGAGGAAAAGGGGAAGGGATAACAGGGAGAAGTATAAAGGATACATGGACAAAAGTAGGGGCGTGGAAATGGGAGTGAGGTGGGGAGCACTGGGGGTTGAATGGGGGTGGAAGTAAAAGACAGAAAACTGTACTTGAATAATAATTAAAATAAAATTTAAAAGAGAATAAAGGTCACGTATTATAGAAAAAATGAAACTTGATCACCAACTTTCTCCATATAGAAAAATAAATTGAAGATGGATAAAAGACTTAAATATAAGGTTTTTTTTTATTTATCTTTAGAGGGGAAGGGTTAGGGAGAGAAATATCAATGTATGGTTGCCTCTTGTGTGTCCCCTGCTGGAACTGGCCTGCAACCCAGGCATGTGCCCTGACTGGGAATCGAACCGCGATCCTTTGCTTCGCAGGCCCGTGCTCAATCCACTGAGCTACACCAGCCAGGGCTAAATATAAGTTTTGATAGCATGAAAATCCTAGGGGAAAACAAGCAGGATAACCTCAGATATTCCATGCAGCAACATCTTCAGGGATATGTCCTGTAAAGCAAGGGACATAAGGGAAAGAATAAACAAATGGTACCTCAAGTTTCTGCATGGCTAAAGAAAACAGCACTAAAATGAAAAGAGAACCAACCATATGGGAAAACATATTTGCCAATGATACCTCAGACAAGGGCTTGATCTCCAAAACATGTAAAGACTCACATAACACACAACTTCATTCCAGGAAGACAAACAACCCAATTAAAGAAATGGGCAGAAGACCTAAACAGACATTTCTCCAAGGAAGACATACAGAGGGCCCAGAGACCCATGAAAAGATGCTCAGCATCACTAGCCATCAGACAGATCTAAATTAAAACCTCAATTAGGTACCAATTCACACCAGTCAGAATGGCCATCAAAACAAAGCAAACAACCAGTGTTGGAGAGGATGTGAAGAAAAGAGAACCTTAGTGCACTGTTGTTGGGAATGCAGACTGGTGTAGCCACTGTGGAAAACACTACGGAATTTCCTCAGAAAACTAAAAATGAAACTGCGTTTTGACCCAGCAATTCCACTGCTGGGAGTATATCCTAAGAATCCTGAAACACCAATCCAAAAGAACCTATGCACCCCATATTCATAGCAGCACAATTTACAATAGCCTAGTGCTGGAAGCAACATAAGTTGCCATCAGTAAATGAGTGGTTCAAAAAAATTATAGTACATTTACATCATGGAACACTATACAGCAGAAATAAAGAAGGAGCTCCAACCCTTTGGGACAGCATGGATGGAAGTGGAGAGCATTAAGTGAAGTAAGCCAGACAGTAAGGAGAAATACCACATGATCTCACCGTTAACAGGAACGTAATCAACAAAAGAAAAAAGCAATCAAAATATAACCAGATACACTGAAAGTAAGAATAATTCGACAGTAACCAGCAGGGAGATGGGATGGGATAATGGGGGGAAGGGCTTTCAGTAACTACTGTGAAGAACACATGGACAAAACGAAGAGGGAGGATGGAAGCAATGGAGGGAGGGCGTTTTAGCTGGCGTGGTGGGTATTGGTGGGGGGAATGCAGATAACTGTAATTGAACAACAATACTTTAAACAAAGTATTGAACAAAGTACTTTAAAAAAGAAGGGAAAAATTCCAAAGGTTAAAGATATATAGCGATTCTTAAAAGCAGGATGACAAAAGGCAGATAGTTAACTATAAAGGAGTTCCCATAAGAGTATCAGTTGATTTCTCAAAAGGAACTTTGTAGGCAAGAAGGGACTCACAAGAAGTATTCAAAGTGATGAAAAGCAAGGATCTACAACCTAGATTACTCTATCCAGCAATGCTATAATTTGGGATGGAAGGTCAGATAAAGTGCTTCCCAGATAAAATCTAGTTAAAGGAGTTCATCATCACCAAGCCCTTATTTTATGAAATGTTAAAGGGACTTATCTAACAAAAATAAGAAGGTCAAAACTATGAACAATAAAATGACAACAAACTCACAACTTTCAACAACTGAACCTAAAAAAACAAAAACAAACTAAGCAAACAACTAGAATTGGAATAGAATCACTGAAATAAAGATCACATGGAGGGTTATCAGCAGGAAGGACAAAGGGGGAGAATGGGGGAAAAGGTACATGGAATAAGAAGGATAAGTGGTATGTACAAAACAGACAGAGGGAGGTTAAGAATAGTGCAGGAAATGGAGAAGCCAAAGAATTTATATGCATGACCCATGGACATGAACTAAGAGGGAGGATTGCTGGAAGGAAGGGGGTTACTGGGTGAAGGGGGCAAAGGGAAAAAATTGGAACAACTGTAGTGGCATAATCAACAAGTATACTTTAAAAAATAAATAAAATGCTACAATTTCATTTGCCAATTATACCTACATAAGACTAGATAAAATACTTTGTCTTGATAATGGTGCTGATGACAGGGTGAATACATGGATTGATATATTTAAAACATCTGTTTTAATTCTGAAAGCTATATTTCAATAAATTCGATATTTTTAATAAAAATAAATAAAATATAATCATAGATATGTATGTATAGGAAAAAACTAATGTGTTTAGTTTAGTACTCTTGGTGGTTTTAGGCATTCCACAGATAGGAGAAAGATTGTGTATAAAGCTTTTTAATTTTATCTGTTAAAGTGAAGATTTTATTACATTTTTATTTAATCCAACCTTTCATTGCTGGGAGAAACTGAATTTGGTCATGGTGTATTACCTTCTTTATTACACATTACACTGGTCTATTTGGTAATGTTTTATTTAGGATTTTGCATTTATATTAATTAGTGAGATAGCTCTCAAATTCTCCTTTCTCATACTGTCAGAGTCAGGTTTTGATATCAAGCTTATATTGGTCAAATGAAAATAATTTGGGGAATTTCCCTCTAGGAATTGGTTATATTAATGTATTTGTTCTTTGTATGTTTATATAAATAACCAGTATTGAGCTTGTGTTCTCTTTGTGGGAGGAGTTTTTAAACTACTCATTTAAGTATCTTATTTCTTCTTGAGTCAAATTTAGTAATTATATTTTCTTAGGAATTTGAATATTTACCTAAATTTCTTTTTTTATTTTTACTTCTTATTTCAGGGATAGGGGAATAGAGAGAGAAAAAGAGGTGGAGAAACATAAACATGAGAGAGATACATCAATTGGCTGCTTTCTGTATGAGCCCAACTAGGGATCACATCTGCAACCCAGGCATGTGCCCTGACTGTGAATCAAACTGGTAACCTTTCAGTTTGTGGGCTAAGCCCAAATAACTGACCCGCACCAGCCAGAGTATCTACATTTTCAAATGTATGGACAAAGTTCTTTACAACAATATATTATATTTTAAATATCCGTGTCCTTATTAATATTTTTTGTGTCTTTAGTTTTTTATCTTGATAAATCATGCCCTAAGTTTACAGATGTATAAATCTTCTCTAAAAATTCATTATTGGCTTGCAAATCCTCTCTCAATTTGGATGCTTATCTCTTTAATTTTTTCTTTTCTTTTTTAGCTTAAGTATTTAAGGCTATATATATTTCTCTCTAAATGCCACTCTAGCTTAGTTTTTTAAATATACTTTTTTAAAATTAAAATCCAAAATAGTTCTTGGGTGAGAATTGTAAGAAACTGGAATGTGAAAAGGAAAGACGATAAAGAGACATAAGGAGAAAGAAGGTGAGAGCCAGTAGAATGAAAGAAGGCCCTGTACTCCATGATTTAAAAACTCTCTATGGGTTTAAGATCTATAGAAAAACTGTAGAACTTTTGGTAATCTTACTTGCGAGATGATGTTCTGTGAAAATAGGTGAAGAAGCTGACCATTCTTTTAACTTTCAATCATGTGGAGAGCTGACAGAAACATTTAGAAGTAAGTCTCAGGAGAAATTGGAAATCTAGGATTTTGAAAGGGTGTAGATTTGTGGCTTATACCAAATTAACCAAACAGCGATTAGTGTAATGGAGAAACTATGCAGATTTCAGTGTAATAGTATGAAAAGAGACCTATATTACACAGGCCCTTAAGTGCTTTTCACTCTCCTTTAAAATTTATTCTACTCCAAAATATTCACTTCTCACAAGACATACAGAGTAGCCTGATAACATATGGCATAGAGGAGGGTAAAAATAGTGCTTTTATTCATATTCACCTGGATGAGTATCAAAAATAAAAGAAGAAAAAGAGAAAAGAAATTTGAGTGGCACCAACTTCAAACTTGTTTTTTTTTCTTGTTTCCACAAACTTGGGACAAAGTTTTAATACTCAGGGGAAGAATAAGCCCAGTAGAAGACATAATAATGATTGCAGTATTTGAAAAATTTTAAAAATGCATCTTAAATTTTTATTTTGTAGATAGAAACTATTTTTGCTATTTTAGTTAGCTTAACAAATAGAGGCATTTGGCATTTCAGTCCACAGACAGTTGAATAGTTAAAAAGTACCCAATTTAATAATATCACACAAAAAGAGGAAAGCTGGGCACCTACTGGTGACTATAGCCTGTAGTCTAACAATTTACCAATATATTTTAATGAATATAGATTTAATTAGTTGCTACCCCACATCACCACAAAAGTTGGTAGCTTGAAAGAACAATTATTTTATTATCTCTTACAGTTTCTGTACTTGAAAAATTTATAGAAGAGCAAGTTTTGAGTGGTTCTGGCTCTGGATCTCTCAGATGGTAGCAGTGAGACAATGATTGAACCTGAAATAGCAGAGTGCTGAAGCTAAAGATTGTTCAGGTATCTCTCATTCTTCATGGAATCTCTTGGTTTCTCCATGCAGTCTCTCAGCATGAGCTAGTTTGGGCTTTTTTGCAGTGATCAAACTACGTAGTGATTGTTGAAATCTTCAGGAGCAAATATCCAACTCATAATATAGAAGCTGAATTGTCTTTTATGACCTAGCTTTGATAGTCACATAACATTAATTCTGACATACTCTTTTGGTCAAACCAATCACAAAATGTTACCCATTTCAAGAGAAGGAGACATAGACCAATCTCTGAATGGGGTGATAGTCAAAAAAACTTGCAGACATACTTTTTAATCACTATAAATATACAGAAAATAGAGGACAATTTACAGTCCCCATTTAAAGTAAGTTGAGTGTTGGTCAATCTTAAAATAGACCTCTTTCACCCACAAATATACCTATTTTAGGTGTTTTAGACACCTGGAGTCTTGAGAGGGGTTTTAAGCTATCATGTCTATTTTTTAAACATTAGTATCAACATTATAGAAGTAATGCTGAGCATGTACACCACATCATGGAAGTCCTTTGGGGAAAAAAGAAACTAATGATAATAAGCACCATTTATGCCAAGTGTCAAGCTAAATTTGATACTTTTGATTACTTCACTGGACCTGCAGTTATCTATTTCTATATAACAAATTACTCTAAACTTTAGTGTCACAAAACAACAGTTAGTCTCACAAATGTTAGGGTGAGGAATTCAGACAGAGCACAGGGGGTTTGCCTCATTATGGTCCACAATAGCTGCAGTTTTTGCTAGAGATGACTGAATGGCTAGAGAAGGCTGTCATGGCTCTTCTGGGGTTATAAGTCTGGGACTATTCCTTCAACTTTCTGCTGGCTTTCTTGATTCCTCTCCAACATTTCTTGAAGCTGGAATGTCCAACTACAGATAGCTACCTGTTTGTGAAGTTTACCTTTAGGCATAAACAGATAACACCATTGAGCCACTACCTACTAAACCTGTATTTTGACTTTTTTATTAGGTAAAGGAATGAACTTTTTCCAATCCATTTAATACTCTAACTTGGCATCTCTATTTTAAATGGCCTTCTACAGTAAAGGAAATGACTAAGGTTAGAGGTACAGAGTACTCACACCTACGTGATCAATTAATATTTAACAAAGGAGGCAAGAAAATACAATGGGATAAAGACAGTCTATTCAATAAATGGTGTTTGGAAAATTGCACAGATGCATGTAAAGAAGGAAACTAGACCACCCTTTTATACCATATACAAGACTAAACTCAAATGGATTAAAGACTTAAGTGTTAAGACTCAAAGCCATAAAACTCCTAGAAGAAAATATAGGCAGTCAAATCTCTGACATTTCTCTTAACAACATTTTTTAAAATATATCACCTTGGATAAGGAAAACAAAAGAAAAAATAAACAAATGGGACTACATCAAAACCAAAGGTTTTTGCACAGCAAAGGAAACCATCAATAAAACTGAAGACAACCTACTGAATGGGAGAACATATTCACCAATGATGTATCCAACAAAGGGTTCATATCCAAAATTTGTAAAGAACTCATATAACTCAACACCAACCCCCCCCCGAACAATCCAATTTAAAATGGGAAGAATACCTAATAAATATTTTTTTCAAAGAGGACATACAGATGCCCAAGAGACATGAAAAGATACTCAATGTCACTAGTCAGAGAAATGGAAGTTAAAACCACAATGAGATATCACCTCACACCTGTCAGAATAGCTATCATCAATAAATCAATAACTAATAATTGTTAGTGAGGATATGAAAAAAAGGAAACCCTCATGCACTGTTGGTGGGAATGCAGATTGGTGTAGTTACTATGGAAAACGGTATGGAGGTTCCTCAAAAAATTGAAAATAGAACTGCCTTATGACCCAGTGATTCTACTTCTAGGCATATATCTGAAGAAACCCAAAACACTAATTTGAAAGAATATGCATTTCTATGTTCACCATGGTGTTATTTGCAACAGCCAAGATATGGAAGCAACGAAGTGCCCATCAATAGATGAGTGGGTAAAGAATATGTGGTATATATATACTATGGAATATTACTTGGTTATAAAAAAGAAATCTTATCATTTGTGACAGAACTGACAGACTTAGAGGGTTTTATGCTAAATGAAATAAGTCAGAGAATCACACAAAAAACATGATTTCACTAAGAGCAAAATTCACAAACAAAATTGAAACAGACTCATAGATACAAAGGACAGATGGATGGATGCCAAAGGGGAGGTTTTGGTGGCTGGGTGAAACAGTGAAGGGATTAAGAAGTACAAATTGGTAGTTACAAAACAGTCCTGGGGATGTGGTACAGCATTGGTAATATAGTCCATAACATTGTAACAACTGTATATGGTAACAAAAATAATTGGGTGAGGTTATTTTGCAAAGTATATGATTGTCTAACCACTATTTTGTATATTTGAAGCTAAGACAGAATAATATTAAATGTAAACTGTATTGAAACAAACTTACATACATTGCTATTTTTCTCTGTGGAATAAGAATAATGATATTGGCAAAATTTCCACTGCAGTGAAATCTGGTATTTAGGTTTTCTCTGAATTCATATCCTCTGTTTTTGCTCAAAAATACCAGTTCCAATCAGTTTAGGTGACAAAAGTGGATTTGATCCTTGTCTTACTTTGGGCTTCTCCAAATGCAGGCTTGAAACAAGGATGTGGATGCAGGTGGTTAATTTGGAAAATGATCCCAGAAGCACAAGTTTGAGATAGGGAAAGTGAGACAAGAAAAATGAAAAGTTAATGAAAGATGCTAGTGAGTAGTTTGCCCAATCTCACTGGACCTTCAGAGGAATTGTATGGAACATGCTTCACAATTGCATGATAAAGGGTGGAAGAAGCTGAAGTATTAGCCATTGTCTTCCATACTTCATCAGTTGAGAGTTGCCCCAGGTAGTGTGGCATATGTAACATTCCTCAATTAACTATACAGGAAGACTGAGCAAGCCCTCAAGGAGAGTCTGGGGAACTTGAGGTTTAAAAGCTGTTAGCTTGCTGAAAACTGTCTTCTGCGACTACAAGTAAACTAGAGGTGAGATGAGGGAAAGGGCATTGATAGAGTCTGCTGCTACTTGTCCCCAAGATTCCATGTTCAGCTTGGTCATGTAATCCAGGCTTGATCAATCAAAGTGTCACATAGTGTGGCCATGAGGATTGGCTTAGGTAAGGACATGCATGGTTTAGGTAAGTTATCAGGCATTTGTTACCTCAAAAACACAGATCAAACCCACCCTAACCTCCTAAACTCTATTTCCTTCCTAAAAAGCTATCCTTTTCCCAGAAGTGACTTTTCTTTTCTCACTGGTCAGTAAGGGCTCCTCCTGCTATACCTTCTATTCTGTATTAGTTATCTATTGCCGAGTAACAAGTTAACACAAACTTAGCAGCTTAAAATAATATACAGTTTCTGTGGCTCAGGAATCTGCACATGGCTTAGCTGGGTAATGTGCCAGACTGTGATCAAAGCACTCATCATGACTCAGTTATGACTTCTGGTCAAGATGGAGGCATAGATAAACATGGTTCACCTCCTTGTGCAACCACAGCAAAGATTAGAACTAAACTACAAAACAAATATCACCCAAAATTGTCATAAAATCAAGTTGTATGGAAGTCTGACAACAGCAGTATAGGCTACAGCAACAAGCAGGCAAAACACAAGTGCTGCCACCCAGGACAGCAAGGACCTACAGCAATTCACTGGGTAGAGATGCCCACCATTCTTACAGGGGATCACCTGTTAGGCATTTAAAAACACAGGTCTCAGAAACTATGCTCATAGAGCTTGGCTAACATTGTGATGGACATCTGGAATGTACACACAGCATTCAGCCCCTACTAAGGCACACACCCCACCTTGGGGTGAAGTAAGCATATCTAAGGCCATACAATTCTGTAAGGCTACTTTTCTTAATTGATACACTTTGTCATTTAAGAGGCTTAATGAATCATGTGTTGCATTCAATGCATGAGCAGTGTGCAAATCCAAAGCAGTTATTTCAGTCTCAGTGACTATAAAAGTAGCTTGAGGAGAAAAAATAGCTAGTGAGTAATACCACCAAGGAGTACACATTACCTGGTGTCACACTTTAAATGCCTCCCAAGTGGTTGGCTGGATTGCCAGAGTTTTCTGAACTGGGGCAGGCAAATAAGGCCATCCCCAGGTGCAATGGCCAGTCCAATTTCCAGGCAGTAACAGCCACCCATGTAAGCCACACACCCAGAGGGCCCCAGTTGGAACTGCAGCCCATGCAACATCCCATACCTCC
Organism: Carollia perspicillata; assembly: GCA_004027735.1. Lineage (NCBI taxonomy): Eukaryota > Metazoa > Chordata > Mammalia > Chiroptera > Phyllostomidae > Carollia > Carollia perspicillata. The sequence goes on along the minus strand of PVKM010043534.1, from coordinate 2,984 downwards.
CAGAATGCTCTAGAGTCTGAGTCTGACATAGACCTGTCAGAGTTCAGCCTACCTGGGCTTGTCCTTGGAGGTTCTCAGTGCAAAGTGCAGCTGGTCCAGCCAGCTCCACAGCCTCAGCCGTGAGCCACCCTGAGCCATTCCATACAGAGTAGCTGCTTAATGGGTGGGGCCAGTCATACCACTGCCTCGCCCAAGCATAGATGTCAGTACAGGTAGCATTCCACAAGGGATGTGCACTGTTCCACTGGTGCAGTAATCAAGTCCAATTTGAGACAGAAACAGGAGATATGTGCCATAGAAGGCAAGCTGACATGTTCGGAGGGATTTCAGTGCAGACCAAGCACACTGATTGGTCAGCCATTGAGGCCTAGTTATGTACCCAGTCCACTAAGTTGTTACTCTGTACCCTAGGGGTCAAAAGACAAAACAGTTATAGGTACTAACAATGGGAAATCATGACCCTGAGGCAATATACAGGCAAGTTTCTAGTCAGCCAATAAGACAGCAGCTGGCAGAGGGGGCCTTCCTGGGTGCGAATACCAGACCTTTTATGCCTCAACTGGGGGTTCAGCATCTACTTGCAAAAACAGTGGAGAACTCAAAATGGGCCATAGGGCAATCACAAAGGTGCCACAAAGAAGCATTTTGTGGTCTGCTGGCTCTGGGTATATCACGTTTAAGATTGGGGGCCATGTCCCAATCACCTAGGGCATCATTTGTAAATTTCTCTCCACCCCTTGTTCCCAGAGGGCAACAAGAGCCACCCAATGCATGTGGAGACTTTTATTTCCCAAGGCTACATCCAAGTTGCTATCTGCCTTCACTCCAGGCCCTCGGGTGCAGACAAAAGAATATTTTCTTGTTTTCCCACACCTGGCTTCAGCAAAGCATCCTTAGTCTATATCTGTAACTGAATTGGAGCTGCTGTCTGGTGGAGTAAGGCTTCCACCAGAGCTGTGCACCCTCTCTAACTCCCCTCATTTAGAGTTCAGAGGACTGTCTATAAGCATTTCATCCATCTTCTCAGCATAGTGGTGACAGCTGCAGCTCACAGGCCCCTCTTTAAGAGACCATTGTTCCATTCAATCATTCCAGCACCTTGGGGGTGATAGGCCACATGGAACTTCCAGTAAATCTGCAGGTCTTGACTCCATTGTTTCACCAAGGCCCCAGTAAAATGTGTCCTCTGATCACTTTCAAGGATCAAGGGTCACCCATAAGCAGCACATAACTGCTCCAGTGCAGCAATTACCGCTTTCTGATCCAGGTGTTGTGCAGAGTAAGCAACTAAAAGTCCAGTAGTTGTGTCCACACCTGTAATGGCATACTTATATCCTTCTGAACTAGGCAGGGGTCCAATCACACCAACTTACCACCAGGTCAACACTACCCACCCCAAATGCCTCTGAGGATGCTCTTGTGAGCAGACAACACAGGTCTCACAACCTTCCTGTGCCTCTGCTAAGGTGACAGGTAACCCCCAAGTTTTTATAGTGGACCACATGATATAGTGGTCCAGCATGTAAGAGGCAATGGTGTAGCCACTGGGCAACTTACGTTCCTGATTGGTGGGCAGGCACCATTTTCAGCCATTGCACCTTGGCTAGAGTGTCAGCCTCATCATTCCCCGGGGAAACAAGGGGTGCATGACCGGTCACATGATATGCAGTTGATTTGTTTCTGGTGGCCTAATTCCCATAGGTCTCGCCATAAGGCATGTCCCCATAATGGCCTGTGCATAACCATCCATTTATTTGCATGACATGTAGAGATTCATAATATTAGCCCCTGGTACACTGCCCAACTATCTGTGCAAATAGTTAGGGGTGGGGCTTCACTGGCAGCCACAAGCCACAGAGCTTGCAGTTCTGCCCACTGGCTACTCTGACCACCTCCAGTGTCAAACCAGATCCCATCTGTTTCTGGTTGAATTGCTATAGCAGTCCCCATGGCAGGCTGACCCCTGCTGGACCCATCAGTCTACCATGCATTTGGGGGAACAGGTGCCTACCTTCATGGAAGGCTCTAGCTTCCATTTCCTCTATAGGGGCAAGAGCAGTAGATTTTCATTGACATAAGTAACAGGGCCCAACACTTCCTGCAACTCAGCCTGCAGAGGGCTAGTCAACTGAGTACTCTTTTGTTGCCAGGAAGCTCCCCCACTTAGCCAATGTGGATATGTGAGACATCCCACTGTGAAACTTGGCCATTCAGTCCCAGACCTACCCTACAATGGGGTAAGTGGTCCTTACTGTCATGGGGACAGTTCCCATTATAGCCTCCATGGTCAACAGGGCAGCATACATTGCAGCCAGTTGCTTTTCCATCGGAGAGTACCACACCTCTGCTGTCTTCCATAGTTGAGACCAGAAACCCGGGGGTTGATGTAGCCATTCCAATTGCTGCCATGGATGCGACCCAAAGCCTCCTTGTGTCACATGCACATCTAGCTCATAGGGTCTAGCAGGATCCAGAGCATGGAAGGCCTGAGCATGTTTAATGATATTCTCCATACCTTGGAATGCTTGTTCCAAGGTCAGGGTCCAGTCCCAGCTCACTCTCTTTTTTACCAAGGCATACAAGGAATTAACCTGAGTGAGGTGGGACATGAACACTCTCCAAGTACTCAAGCAGGCCCCCAAATGTCTGGAGCTGCTTCACAGTTGTAGGGTTAAGATACACCTGAATTTTATCTATCATCACATTGGGAATTACCTTTGTATTACCTGAGCAGACAACCCCCAAGAATTTGACAGATAATTCAGGCCCTTGCAGCTTGGCTTCATTGACTGCCCAGCCACATGACTTCAGGTGTGACAGCACTTGCAGCACTGCTTTCTCTAACTCTCTAAGAGCATCACTGTTTAGCAAAATGCCATCAATATCATGGAACAGGCACACTTCTGCAGACCATGGCCACTTAGCCAGGTCCTCCACAAGAAGCCCATGACAGATGGTCGGGCTTTGCAAGTACCCTTGAGGGA
>PVKM010043533.1:0-12491 GCA_004027735.1 Carollia perspicillata | reverse complement strand
GATTTATCTCCCATACTTCATTTCATGTGTCTTCTCTGAAGGTCATGTAGAACATGACACCTGCAGTGCTGGTCACAACTTTATCTCATTTTTTTTCATTTAAACTTTATTGTACTTTTTCCATTTAGCCCCCTTACATTTCCCTGCCCCCCAGAAATCAAAACACTGTTGTCCACATCCATGAGTCCTTTTTCCTTTTTGCTCAATCCCTCCACCCACTAACTTCCTCACCCCTCACTAGCTGTCATCCTGCTTTTCCTTTTTAGTTCCATTTGTTCATTAGATTACACATAGGAGTAAAGTCATACGGTATTTGTCTTTCTTTGACTGGTTTGTTACAATTAGCATAATGTTCTCCAGGTATATCCACATTGTCACAAAAGGTGAAATTTTCATCTTTTTTACAGCCAGATAGTACTCCTTTGTGTAAATGCCCCATAGTTGTTTTACTCACTCATCTACTGATGGACATTTGGCCTGTTTCCATATCTTGGTGATTGTAAATAGCACTGTAATGAATGTAGGGGTACTTATGTTCTTTTGAATTAGTGTTTTGAGTTCCTTCAGATATATTTCCAGAAGTGGGATCACTAGGTCAAAAGTGAGAACCATTTTTAATATTTTGAGCTATCTTTTACTGTGGTTGCACCAAAATGCATTCCTACCAACAGTACAAAAGGGTTTAAGAAAGCAATCACATTTGCAATTGTTTCAAAAATAGTAAAATACCTAGGAATAAACCTAACCAAGGATATAAAAGACCCATACTCACAAAATCATAAGATACTGATGAAAGAAATGAAAGAAGATGCAAATAAATGGAAGCACATACTGTGTTCATTGATAGAAAGAATTAACATCATTAAAATGCCCATACTATCCAAAGCAATCTATAAGTGCAATACAATTTCTATTAAAATTCCAATGACATCTCACAAAACTATATCAAACATTTCAAAAATTTATATAGGACCACAAAAAGCCCCACATAGTAACAGTGCTCTGAGAAAAAAGAACAAGTTAGAGAAATCGTGCTACCTAGTATCAAATTATAATATAAGGCCACAGTAATAAAAAAAGCATGGTACTGGCATGTAACTCATGCTTATATTTGTTCTCTCTCAATCATTTTCTATTTTTCTCTTCTTTATTTTGAGAATTACATTCTTCATTAGATCTACGCTATCATCACAGGTTTGGTTTGGGGGGATCCTACACTAAAGCAGTCACGAATGGTCACAATAGAGAAAAGCAACTGAAGATTTTGTTAGATAAATCTTCTTTGTACTACAATTTTCCATAAAAATAATTTTCCGATCTTATAAAATATATGTATTCAGGGAATTGTTTAGTTTGATGAACTAATTTTTATGTGGATTTAGATATGTAGTCAGTAAGCAATTTGAGTCTCACCTCTACCATTCATAAATTATCTAACATGATCAATTTAATAATCTCAGTAAGTTCAAGTATGTTATCAATGGTATAGGGGTGACTATAATTCCCTCATGGCACTTCTGTGAGTCTAAAATGCATTAATGAATAAAAAACATACTCAGAACCTGAAATTCTGAACATAAAATTCCATCCTTCACTACATAACAATGAATTTCTGTAAAGGTGCACAGTTATCAAATGGAGAAGTGTGAACTACTGTCATTTGTCATAAGCATGACTTTCAGTAACAGGAAACTGATAATAATTCATTTAAGGACAAATCAGTTTTGAATATTGCTATTATTACACTTTTCTTTATCTTTTTCCCCTTTAATGGCTTAAGTTTACTGATGTTGATCTTAAAGAAGCTAAGGAGTGGCTTGATCAGCATAAAAGATTATTTTTACTTTCAATTGCTTTAGTTTATGAGACACAAAGTTCTTATCACTTATATCAGCACTTTTATGATTCAATTTTTCCCATTTTTTTTTAGTTATAAGGCAGGATGCAACAATATTTACAAAACAGTTCTGTGCTAACACATGTGAAAATAACCATCAAATTACTCAATGGAAAGCAGAGTGCTAATCTGGAGTGACCGGAATTTTTGATTCACTAACAAATGTACAACCATTGGAGTTCAGCCTATGCAAGTAATTTGACACCTATCTATATAAAATGTATGAGAAGACTGGTGAACATAAGTTAAGTGTACTAATGTCCAGACCCACCAATATTTGCTCTAGAATAGTGTAGGTCCTTTATCTTTACAACGATAATGATTCTAATTAATTATGATAGCATTTCCATTTATGACAAAGGGTTCTACTTTAACTATTAAATGGAGCTGCCTTATAGGTAAAATGCATTGGAATGATACAAACTAACAATTGCTTTTGTGTGTTGTGTTTTTGAGAGAAGTGTATGGCTGCAGAATGAGTATTCTTTGAGAATACCACATATGACTTAATTATCTGCCACATTATCTTAGAAATGACCACTTCAATCCTCAAAATAATAGGCTTTACTTGTTCTTCATCTACATGAAAGCCTTTACTATCATGGAGTGTTAGACTCCCAGGTTGATGTTTATTGTATATGTGAATGAAAAATATATTACAAATATGGCATTATAGATGTGTGGGAACTTTGCTTTGGGCTAAAAAACATTTTGATGCTGCTCAAAAATAAGCTGTAAAGCTTGTGAGTTCCAAATGACTAATTATCAAAACACTTCTCTACTTCTAACAAATGACAGCATCATAATCTTCTTGTCTCAGCCTACACATTTGGAACTATCATTCTTCTCTGTCACTTAACGCTTTACTTTCTAGTCTTGTCACATCTTTCTTCAAAGGGTCTCAAATTCATCAATTCTTTTATCTCCTAGTAAGCTTCTTTATTCAGAGCCTGCATAACTCTTGTGTAGATGATGGTAATTGTCTACTCTAAGCTTCTTTGTCTGCCTTTATTTCTGCTTTTATTTTTGCCTTTTCTTCTCTGCTATTGTCCTTTCCCCAATATTTGTTTAATCTTCCTTAAATGCTATTTTTTTCATTTGTTACTTCCAGTGAGTAACCCACAATGTCCGTAGCCTATAAATTTCTCCATTTTTAAATTTTTGTTTAAGTTTTCCAGCTGCAAAATTTGAATCCACCAAATTTTCAACACATCCCTAATCCCATGGGTTTCATTTCCCTAGGATACCAGTCAGATGCTTCTCATCACACATCATACCATGGCCTCCCCAGGTTTGCCTTTTTTTTTTTCCCAATATGGGGTTTAAACTACATTCTTACTACACTAAGTTGTTTTCATTTATGTTGACATGACATCATTTTTCTTGCTTATTCTGATTTTTTCCTAGATATTTTGCCATTTTTCTCACTCTACATTCCACATTATTAATTAATCTTATTAATTCATTAAGTCCCAACATTAGACCTCATTGCTGCCATTCTGTAAGAGTTGAGAACATGTTTCTCATACTTCTTTGGTTATTTAAAGTTAAAACTTTTTGTAGAACTTATTTTTTGTAATCTTCTGTCCATTTCTTGTGAATATTTGTCAATACCTCAACTGCAAGGCCTTTGCACCTAATCTTGTGCCACGTAAACAAGGCAACAACCTAACCAAAACCTGTCAAAGCTTTAAGGTAGAGACTATATCTGTCTTTCATTTCTAAACAAGAAAAAATTTAAAAATTTTATTTATTAATTTTTAGAGAGAGAGGTTGGAAGGGCTAAAAAGAGGGAAAAAAACATTGATGTGTGGTTGCCTCTCATGCGCCCCTTACTGGGGACCTGGCAGGAACCCAGGCATGTTCCCTTAGTAGGAATTGAACCAGTGATGCTTTGGTTCACAGGCTAGTGCTCAATCCACTGAACCACACCAGCCAGGATTAAACAAAATTTTTAAACCATGGTATCCCAGCAGGTTTTCTAGTCTTCAGCTTATAGAAAACCTTAAGAAATGTGAGCTGAATTATCATGGCTAGATGACTGAATATGCATGTATTTCCTACATAGGTACAATCACACAGTATCATGTTAAATCCAGCTTATTTCAATTTGTATTACCTCATGTCTTGAGCTTCCCTTATCACTAAAACTCTGAATGACTAATGTACATGGACAGTGGAGAGGGGATTGACTATGGCAAAAGGGGTGGGTTGGGTGGAGAGGGGTAGGCTAAGTGGAGAGGGACAAAAGGGAAAAAAATTGGGACAACTGTAATAGGATAAACAATAAAAGAAAAGAAACACCACACCTATTCATGTGATATTGAACCGTATAGATATATTTTACTTATTTACAGTATTAAATATCTCACTTGCCACCATACTTTACTTTAATAAATAATTTTAGGAATATGCTCTTATTTGTATTATAATTACATATTTACACTAGATTCCTGATTTTGAAATTAGATCAATGGCATATATTTTTAAACTTTTAACCAACACAGTCATAATAACAAAATATTTTCCTAAATGTATACAAAGGTTTATACTTTAACAAACAGTACATCCTACTATGCTTTACCATAACCTTTAAAACACTGAGTATTTTAGTTTATTGAAAGATTTCTGATAAAAATTTACTTCAGAAATTTCAAACATGCAAAAGAAAATAAAATGACCCATTGGTTCTCCTCATACCCAGCTTCAAAAAAGACCAATTCAATAATGACCAATCTTATTTTTTTATTGTTTCACTCCAGTCTTCAGGATTACTATGAAAAAGAATCCCAGACATATTATTTTACCCATAAATATTTAACTATGTATTTCTAATACATAGGAATTCATTTTGTAAATAAAACCATAGTAGTGTTATCATAACAAAACAAAATTAACAATAAGTGCTTTGGATTATTAAATATTTAGTGTTAACTTTGTGCCTTTACACATAAAGGTAATAAATACTCACTCATTAACAGTTTCTTTAATATAATCTTTTTTTGAAGGAACCAAGTTATTTGTTTTCTAGGATTGCCAAAAGTTGGGATATTGAAGGGTATGTATTCATAGCACTATTTGATATATTCCTCTGCTTCTTTTATTTCTTGAAAATAGGTAGCCAGATTAATTATATAATTAAATAATGTATTTATTCATTAATTGGCAAGACTACTTCAAAGTTATTGATAATACTTTCAGGAAATGCATAATGTACGTTTGACTTTTTATACTAGCAGTTATTAGTGACATTTATATAACTAAGGTTGCAAGTTGTAACATTTTAATTTTAATGTTCTTTATTCATTATTTAGCTAAAATAATTCCTTAAGAAACTTCTCATCAACTATTCATTTACTATATGGTCCAGATCAAAGAGTAAAAAGCTGGACAAACACTTTAATCTTCCATTTTATTTTCCAATTTTCAAAATAATTAGTGGCTTCTTTAGTACTCTCAAAAAATGTCCAACAAAAGTTGCTATCAACAAATTTTAAGAAGATCATACATTTGAATGTAATAATAAGTTTTAGCCCATTGACATTATAATACTAGCAGACACTCAAAACATCTTGTCATTGGAAGGTAAAGTTCAGTCAGGTTGGGTTCTGTAATTCTTTTGATATGGTCTTAGTAGTCTTTGATTGCTTTCTTATATTCTCATTTGACATGAGGCTCAAATCATTTTGTACATTTACATTTAATAAAAAGCTATCCTTCTTAGATTTTTCCAAAAATTAAAAAAAAAAGGGAAGACTCTAAACTGTTTTTATGAGACCAGCATCATCAAATTACAAAACCAGTAAAAGATCCAACGAAGAAAGAAAAGTACAGGCCAAAATCGCTGATGAACATAGGCATTAAAATCCACAAGAAAATATTAGCAAACCAGATCCAGCAATACATTACAAAGATCATACAACAAACAAGTGGAATAAATCCCAGGGATGCAAGAATGGTACAATATTCACAAATCAATAAAAAAAAGCAAAGACAAAAATCACATGATCATATCTATAGATGCAGAAAAAGGCATTTGATAAGGTACAGCACCAATTTATGATAAAAACAGAGAAAAGTAGGAGAAGAGAGATCATATCTCAACATAATAAAGGCCATATATGAGAAACCTACATACAACATCATATTCAATGGGCAAAAGCTAAAAGCTTTCCCACTATGATCAGGAACAAGACAAGGATGTCTGCTTTCACCACTTCTATTCCACATAGTATTGGAAGTCCTAGACACAGAAATCAGACCAGAAAAATAAATAAAAGGCATCCAAGTTGGAAAGGAGGAAGCAATACTGTCATTGTTAGCAGATGACATGATAGTATACATAGAAAACCCTGCAGATTCCACCAAAAAAACTACCTGACCAAATAAGTGAATATGGCAAAATAGCAGTATACAAAGTTGGCATTCAGAAATTGAAGGCATTTTTATACACCAATAATGAAATCAGAAACATAAATCAGAAAAAAAATCCCATTTGCTATCTCAATAAGAAAAATAAATTATCAAGAAATAATCCTAACCAAGGAGGTAAAATATCTGTATTCAGAAAACTACACTGAGTGTAGTTTCTTTCTTCACAACACTGAAGAAAGAAATTAAGAAAGACACACATAAATGAAAGCATATACTGTGTTCATGGATAGGAAGAATTAACATCATCAAAGTCTCCATTCTACACAAAGCAATTTATAGATGCAACACAATCCCTATTAAAATACCAATAACGTATTTCACAGATATAAAACAAACACTTCAAAAATTTATTTGGAATGATAAATGACCATGAATAACCTCAGCAATTTTGAGAAAGAATAAAAAAGTAGGAGGGATGACCATACATGATATAAAGCTATATTATAAGGCAGGATAATCAAAACTATATGATACTGGCATTAGAACAGACACATAGATAAATGGAAAAAGATACAGAACCCAGAAGTAAACTCAGGTCTCCATGGTCAATTAATATTTGACAAAAAAAGAAGAAGCATAAAATGTAGTAAAAGTAGCCTCTTGAACAAATGGTGTTGGAGGATTTGGACAGCTACATGCAAAAAATATAAAAACCACCAATGTACACCCTACACAAAATAAAGTCAAGATGGATAAAAGACTTTAATATTAATCATGACACCATAGAAGTCCTAGAGGAGAACATAAGCGGGGAAATCTCAGATATTCCACCCAGCAATATTTTCACCAGTCTGCCCCTAGAACAAGGGACATAAAGAAAAGAATAAACAAATGAGACTTCATCAAAATAAAAAGCTTCTGCCTGGCTAAAGAAAACATCAGCAAAATTAAAAAGGAATCAATCATATGAGGAAATATATTTACCAATGATACTGTGGATAAGGGTTTGATCTCCAAAATATGTAATGAACATACAAAGCACCACTTCAGGAAGATGAACAATATGGTTAAATAAAGGGCAAAGAACCTGAACAGACACTTTTAGGAGGACACACAGAGGGTTCAGAGACATATGAAAGCATGCTCAGCATCACTAGCCATTAGAGAGATGCTATTGTAAACCACAATGAGATACCCTGCACACCATTCAGAATGGCCATTAGAAACAAATCAACAAACCACAGGTGCTGGTTAGGTTGTGGAGAAAAGGGAATCCTAGTACACTGTCGGTGGGAATGCAGTCATTGAGGAAAACAGTATGGAATTTCCTCAAAAAACTAAAAATGGAACTGCTTTTTGACCTGGCAATTCCACTGCTGAGATTATACCCTAAGAATTCTGAAACAGAAATTCAAAAAAACTTGTCCATGCCAATGTTCACAGCAGCAGAATTTACAATAGCCAAGTGTTGGTAGCAACCTAAGTGCCCATCAGTAAATAAGTGGATCAAAAAGCTATGGTACATTTACACAATGTTATACTATGAAGCAGAAACAAACGGGTTCCTATGCTTTGCAATGCATGGATGGGTCTGGAGAGCATTATGCTAAGTGAAGTAAGCCAGGAAATGAAAGAGATATATCATATGATTTCACTTATAAGTGGAATTATGTTTTATTTTATTCTATTTTTTTATTTTATTGTCATTCAATTACAGTTGTCTGCATTTTCCCCGCACTGCTCCCTCCCATCCCAGCCAAACCCACTTCCTTCCCTTGCTTCCCCACTTCCCCTTGGTTTTGTCCATGTGTCCTTTATAGTAGTTCCTGAAAACCCTTCCCTTCATTGTCCCCTCCCCTGATCTCACCTATAAGTGGAACTTAATCAACAAAACAAACAAGCAAGCAAAATATGACCAGAGATGTTCAAATAAAGAAAAAACTGACAATAGGCAGAAGGGGAGGAAGGGTATAAAGAGGAAAGAATGGGGGATCATCAAGGAACATATATAAAGGTCACATGGAAAAGATAAAAGGGGTAGGATTGAGGGTATGAGGTGTGGGTAGGGGGCGGATGGGAGTGGTGGGGAGAAATGGAGACAGTTGTACTTGAACAACAACAGAAAACATCATCTTGTACAATTTGCAGATGAGGTAGTTTTTTATTCATTAATTTAGCTTTTAAGATATATAATCATATTATATTATATGCATATTCTTTTTTGTATATTTAAGTTGTAATTTACATAATAGTATTATGGAAACTTCAATAAAAATATTTCCAACAAAAATTACATAGCAATAGAAGCAATAAATAACAATCACAATATATTGAAGTTTTATACCATTTCTTCACAACATTCTCCCACAAAATGAGGCAAAATTTTTTCAATTAGAAATATTCATTGCTATTTCCAGGCTTTGTTTATGAAGATTCTTTGGTGTTCAGTTTTGGATTCATTACCAGGCTCATATATATTTTTATTTTCTTTTATAGTTTGAGTATCATACACAGTTTATCTCTGAAAAAATTAGATTAATAAACTAAGGTATAAAATAATCTTTCTGAATGATAGCTATAAAATTCTAGAATGTTAAAGTTTGATTGTTATCTATATCCCTCAGTCAAACTGGGGCTACTGGACAGGATCTTAACTGTTTCATCATCCCTGTATTTCTGAAAGCCAGCACAGAGCCTAGAAGAGAAGAGGTGTTAGTAGATATTTGTAGAATGGAGGATTAAAATCCTTGCATTATGCTGCTAATTAATAACCCTCTGATTGCTTTTCCAACTGTGGTTGTAAGGATGATCAATATAACCTACCCCCAAACTTAGCAGCTAATTGATCCATAATTCCTTCTTGTTTGCTAGTTTTTTGTTTGCAATTATATTGTATGCTCATTGATGAGTGACCTCGTATCAGTTAAGGAAATGCTGTTGCTTGTATCCTGTAAAATCCAAAAGAACACAATTGATAAATCATAATGTTGCCAGTGGAAGTAGAGTTTGTGAGGTGTCACAAGAAAAGCATTTCAGGTGTGCAAAAGGGAGGACGAGGTCTGGTGATAGTATTTCTTTGTGGCACCAGATGCAAAATCAAAAGAATTCTCCTGGGTTTCCAATGTCTCATCTTCTGTGCCACCATGAAAAAAGACCAATTTTGCCATCATCAGGCCCAGAAATAGGACCAGTGTCCAGACATTTTGCACCATGCCAAGGCTAGTCCAGTCCAGTCTTACTTACAATTGGCCATCTTAGCTACAGGAAGCTGCTTGTCCTACATGGCTGCTACATAGACAACATATGAACAAATAGTACATGTGTGTGTGTTACCCAGAGAGGAAAGGAGGTAAGAAGGGGGGTAGAGAGAGAGATAAATCTTTATTAAGGTGACTATATTATCTTGGGCTGGAAGGACTAGGCTCCTTTCTGAAACTAACCAATCAATTTCCCAGGCTTTTATGGGCTTCTGATGGGTACACCTTCTAATTAACCCTTTTGCTAGATCTTCTGGGGTGGTGATTTTTATCCAACCTGATCCTTTCCCCGGGTTAGACTGAGAGGCCATTGTGGTTGCCAATATGGCTTCTACTGTACATGTCCTTACCTCTCCCTTTATTTTCAATTTCTTCCCCACAATGATCAGAAGGGAACAGACCAATGGTTCTCTAATGAGTGTGTAAAGCTGTAACTTCCTAGGGAAACAAGCCTATGTTCCCTAGTTGATTATGCTTAATAATGGCTGATTACATTTGTTTTCTCACTTTATTGGTATTTAGCTACCTATGCTAACAAAAATATTGTTTCTTAATAGCAAAATAACAATCACCTATATTTCCACAAATGCATGATTATTTATATGCTATGATTCAGTAATGAAAGAAATATGCAGACATTAAATACAATATGCACATTTTTCTTTCTTCACCTGTGGATATGCTTATTGATTTTAGAATGAGAGGAAGAGGAGAAGGAGGGAGAGAAATGTCAATGCAAGAGAAAAACATTAATTAGTTGGTTCTTACATACTCCCTGATTGGAGACAGAACCTGCAACCTGCAACATAGGTGCCCTGAATGAGAATTGAACCCACAAACTTTTGGCTTATGGGACCATACTCCAACCAACTGAGCCACAGTATCAACATCCATTGTTGATATGAAATAAAAATTGATACTTTTCACATAAATGGGCTTCAATATATAATGTATAGTATAATTTTAATTTTAAAACTATATATTTTTATTAATGTATAACATATTACCACAACTCAACTTTATCATATTTAATGATACCTACTTATCATATTATAGTCATACAGGTCAGAATTCTAACTCAAGGTGCCTGGATTCTCTGCTTAAGGTCTTATGAGCCTAAAAAGCAAAGTTTGACAGATATGCATTTATTTTAGAAAGGCTCTGAAGATCTCATTCCTGAACTCATTTTCATTGTGGACAGAATGCAATGATTTGTGGTTGTAGGGCTGTAGTCTTCATTTTCTTAATGCATGGCCCCCTTCATCTTTAATACATTAATGGCCAGTTAAATCATTCTAATGCTTCTAATCTCTCTGAATTTACTATTTTGCTTTCTTTTGCTGCTTCAAAAGGCTTGTATGGTTTTCACCGAGCTCACCCGAAAAATTCAGGACAATTGCCCCACCGTAAAGTCAACTGATTAGTATTTCTCATTACATTTGCAAAGTTCTTTGTGCCATAGTGTAATGTATTTTGTCATAGAATTGGGATACAGAATATTCTTGGGAGCCATAATTCTACCTGTCACTTACATATTATCACATATAGCCAAAACAGTATACAATATGAAGCTTATAATTTTATTTGAATGATGATAGTACTGGTAATTCCTGCTTATTAATTTTTAATTTTTAGTTAATTAAATGTTACCTGTGTGTATTTTCTTTTTAAAACTAAAAAATGTATAGGTTTTCCATGTTTAGCAAATGATGAATCTCCAACACCCGCTTCTGATTAGTTTTCTACCTCCATCCCCAGGCACTCAGTTCTGGATGAGGCCAGCCTCTCTGAAACACACACAAATGGTTGTCAAGTTTTGATGTAAATGGGTTATAAAAGAATAGGTTTAATGATATGAATCTCTAAACTCTTTGGTTCATATTTGTGTTTCTCAAAAATGTTTAATGAGATGGGTGTTTCTGTGGGAAATCAGATGTGTCTAGGTCCTATAATGAGATGCCTGGATATTAAGCCATAATGAGATGATTTTCTGGGGCAGTAATAAGATGCCTTGCTGAGAGTGTGTAATTAGACATTTGAATTGGAGTGTACAATGAGTGGTGTGGCCAAGAACATAATTAGTTTGGGTGTAGGGACAGCATGCTGCCATGTATACTGAGGCCAGACTGGTAGGAAACACATGCAGAATGCGATGATGTGAATACTAGGAAGGAGTGAGCTGCATGAGAATGTTCCTTTGGGACAGGAGGGTGATGTGGTCTCTTACTAGTGTATAGCCATTCATGAGAAAGAATACAATGCAGGATAAATCTATGGGAATAGACTTGCTTGTGTGGCATAAATGACTGAGCATGGATGCTGTTTCCAAACCACAAAGGACAGAAGCCCTGCTTTATCACCATCAGAACAACTTCAGGGAAATTACTGACATTCCACCTGTCACTGTTTTCATCTTTATATTTAGGACTATAATATTATTTATTCCATAATACTTCTGTCAGAATTAAGTGAGTCATTGTATAAAGTGTTTAAAACAGTACCTTGCATACAAGTAAGTGCTCTATATCAGTTTTAGTTGTTATGACTTGCCAGGACCTGTAAGTATAGTACTAGATTTCATCCTTATTAAAACTCTGTAAGAAAACAAAGGCTTAGAGACATTTATTTACTTACCCCAAATCACACAGGTAATAGTAATTAGTGAAATGTTACCCACAGTGTGGCAGCATAATATTATTGGTTTAAAAATAAGATGCCCATTGTTGAAAAAGAAAATTGGAAACCTGTAAACCAGATTCTTTGGGGGTAGCTACAGGGAGGGAAGAATGATCTATAAAAGATTTGATGGATGTGGTGGAAGAATGGCTTCACCATAGGCCTCAGTTTACTCATCTGTGAATAACAGCCTTGTGTCTTAAGTGGTTTTAAGTTAAAAGTGGAAAATATGTTAAAGAGTTTAGAACAGTAAGCTACATGGTAAGTTTTGGGTAGTTAGAGTAGTG
>PVKM010043531.1:0-12492 GCA_004027735.1 Carollia perspicillata | reverse complement strand
AAAACATCATTTTAAAAAAGAAGAATGTTGGAAGAACCATACTACCGGATAGCAAGGCTTATTATATAGCAACAGTAATTAAGACAGTGTGGGGCTGGGGAAAGCCCAGACACATACGTAGACCAATGGAACAGAATAGAGAATCCAGGCACGGAGCCACATAAATATGGCCAAATGGATTTTGACAAAAGATGCAAAAGCAGTTCAATAAAGGAGGAATAGGATTTTCAGAAAATGGTGCTGGAACAATTAGACATCAACAGGCAAAAATATGAACCTGGACCTAAACCTCATATCTTATTCAAAAATTAACTCAACGTGGGTCACAGATCTTCATGTAAAATGTAAAATGTACACTTGTAGAAGAGAACATAGAAAATCTTCATGACTTAGGGTTAGACAGAGTTTTTAGACTTGATGCCAAAAGCATAATTGTTTTGTCTTTAAATAACCTTTTATTTTTAATTACACTCTACAAACAACATTATATTAGTTTCAGGGGTACAACCCAGTGACTAACATTATGTAACTTACTAAGAGATCTTCCTGATAAATCTCGTACCACCTGACACCATATATCAAGTGGAAGACGTTGGGAAGCTCATAGACTATCAGAGAGGGCAGAGAGGGAGATTATAAAGCTGCTAACCTGGAGTAATACCCAAACACACCACAAGAGCCTCCCCAGGGTCAGGGGGGAAATCCCTGTATTGGCTGCTCAGAACCTCTGGGGGTTGGGACCAAACTCCAGGAAGCTCCTTCACAATCTCCCCAAAAGAACTGGAGGCTTCTATTGCAGAAGTCACCGGCTGACTGCCCTCTATTTTCGTGGCCATTTCCTCTTGTGGTTCACTTTTTTTTAATCCTCAAGGATATGCTAATTGACTTCAGAGAGAGGAGAAGGGAGCGAGAGCAACATTGACATCAGAGAGAAACACTGATCAGTTGCCTCTCACAGGAACCCCAACTAGGGACAACTTGCAACCCAGGCATGTGCCCTGACCAGGAATCAAATCTGTGACTTTCTGTTTCATGGGATGATGCTCCAAGCAAATGAGCCACACTGGCCAGGACTTGCTTTTTTTAAACAACAAAACCGAATGTTTATTGAGGACCTATTATCTCCCAGCTACTGTTACTTGCTTCATTTAATTCTCACAACCACTCCATGAAGTAGGTATTATTTTTATCCCAGTTCTATAGATGAGAAAACTGAGCATCAGCAAAGTGAAGCAACCTTCTCAAGGTCAAAGGATTTGTAAGTGGGAAAGCCAGGCTTCTCCTACAATGAGTGACTCTGCGTTCAGCTTTTGATCTCTTGGGTCTCAGTCTCTATCTAGCTCTATGTTTCTGTCTTGTTTTCAGGCTCTTTCTTGGTGTCTACATTTCCAGTTCAGTCTGCTTCCACACTTTTATTGACATCTCCATGGCTCCTGGGGCCCTAGGGACAGGTTTCAGCCTTGCTTAGTGTTCTAGCCTTGAATGAACATTAGAAAAAAACAGGGAAGCTGATCATTGTAACAGAAATAGCTTAGTGCTGTGGTTGAAGAAAGGAAGTTAACCTCACAAGGTGATCTGATCATAAATTCCTAACTGTGCAGGTCATGGTGTGTAGTCAGGCCCCAGGCATATAACTTTTTAGTCAAAGGTTTATCTTTGCCTTAGGTGAGCCTGGTGCATTTTTTCTGTGCACCTTTGAAATGCTGCTTTTTCAGATCCCTCAGAAGTGTAACCACCCTCAAGAGAGCACGTTGTTCACTATCCTGTAATCCAGTCCCTGCCTTGCTTTCTCCCACCTTCATAGGATCTTCGCCACATCCTCTCTTTAATTTCAAATGCATGAAAGAAACAGAAAAACTGTTATTCTCTGGAGCATTTGCGATCTAGTCCCCTGATTTATGTTGTCGCTTTGGCCCAAATAAACTCTTACAAAAATTCTCTAGCGGTTTGGACTTTTCTTATGTGAACAGTGCATATCCTATACCAGGCATGGCTATACTTGTGTGAATTCATTTCATCCTTACTACAACCTTCTATATTACCCCCATTCTACAGATGAGGAAACTCAAGAAGATGCTTCTAAACCTCACAGTTAATAATCAGCAGAGGTCCAAGATGGCAGAGGAATGAGTGGAAGTCACTCTAACCTCCTCCCAGGACCAATCTGGAATTACAACTCAATTGTGGAGAAATCATCCAGAACAAATGACTGAACAATAATGAGAGAGAAGCCTTATAACCATAGATAGAGAGAAGAAACAGCGTCAGCACATCACTGGTAGGGAGTGGGGTGGAAACTCAAGAGGGCTGGCTGGGCACCCACTGACAGCAGCAGAGATGCCGGAGGGATGTATAAGCAGCCGGTGGGATCCTCCTGGGAAATGTGAGGTCTAGACCCTAAGCTGGGATCCCCAGCCTAGAGCATCACAGTGTGAAAAGTGCACAGATAACATCCAGCTGCAAAATGTGGCAGGGTTTCTCTCTGCCAGAGATGGACAACTAGAGATGCAAAGAGCCATTTAAAGGGCCAATGCATAAATTTTCATTTGTAGCCACTTACACTGGACTCTGGCAAAGAGGGGAGTAGAGTGGAGTACAGAAGTTTGAGGAGAGTCTGGGGACAGAGGCTTTGGGGAGAGAACGGAGAGAGTAGCTGCCAGGATCCTGGTGCTGAGTCATCCCCTACACTGCAGGAGCCTTCTGCTCAGGCAGACCACTCCCCTCCCAGCAGCAGCAGCTTGAGGGGAAACAATAGCTGCACCCCCAGGAGTTACTCTGCCCCATGTGGTACCTAAGCCTGACTGCTGAGTGCAGAATGAGTAGATTAACAACTGAAGGAGGGAGCCACAGATGGTAGGTCCCTGGTAGTCTTGAACAGGCTGCCTAAAGCCAGGTGGGGTCACCATCTGACATCACCAGAGGTGGGTCCAGAGAGAAAAGACAGTGGTAAATACTCGATGTTACTGAGACAAAATCCACCATGCTCTTCTCCATGATTTGTGATGTTTTCTTTCAAGCATAGCTTTTTAACATTCATTTCTTGTCCTTCAAATTTGTGCATATCAAGTCACTAAATTTTATATTATAGTTTATTTCAACTCACATATTTGGCTCCTACTTTCTCTTACCCCATTATACCTTCTTCTCTCCTCTTATTATTTTTGTTTTAAATTTTGCTTTCTCTTTTGTTAACACTTGTTTCTGTTCTGTACTCTTACTATTTCTACTTGGTCCAGCCTCTCAAAACCAATTTACTTGTCAGTCAACAGTCATCTTACATTCTTTTTCCCACTCTTAAAATACCTGTGTTCTCTCTCCACCTTTAGCAATCTTTGCTCATTGGTTGTGGATAAGGTAGTTGTTGTTGCACTTGTTTCAATTTTATCTCTAGATCCTCACTATTTTTGTATTTCAAATCTCAAATTTTACTGTTCCCCTCTCCTACTCTTTTTTCATCTCAAATTTTAATTTTGCCCTGTCTTAGCCTGCTTTTTTCTCTTTCATCCTGCCCTTTTTCTCCTTATCTCTTTTTAATTTTTCTTTTCACCTAAAATTTTAATTGCTCCCTGTCTCAGCCTGGCTTTCATTCTTGTTAGTATTCCCTCTCCCTCTGTCATCTCAGAATCACTTCCCTTTCCTCTACACATCCCTTAAGCTTTCCTTTCTTTCTTTTCCCCTCTTATTCCCATCCCACCTACATTAATTTTAGCTCTTTTGTTGTTGATAGTGCTGTGGTGGATCTTTCAATCCAATTTGGTTCCTATTTTTTATTATTTATTTGCTTTTTTCCTTTTCCTTTCCCTCTCTCACTTTATTTTTCAAAATTTCTGTTTAAACCAAATATGCTTCCCTTCTCTTACTCCATTCTGCCTTCTTCATTCTTTTTTTTTTGCTTATGGTGTAAATTTTACTTTCTCTCTTTGCATTGCTCTGATTCCACACTCTTATTAGTGCTCTTCCCTCTACCCTCTCAAAATCATTATTCTTTCAGTAGGTCATCTTGTATTCACTTCTTCTTTCTTGTAATATTCTTGGTAATTTCTGGTAATATTCTTAACCTCTTTACACTCTTATTAATACCGGTTCATTTGCTACTGATAGTGGGATTGCAGGGGGGAGTTTTTTGTGTGTGCGTGTGGGTTTGTTTCCTTGGCTTTGTGGTTTTGTTCTGGCAGCACCTGAAAAATAGCATACAGGACGTGGTGGGTGGAGTGAACCTCAGTCCACCAGCTGCAGGGAAGGACACACCAAAGAACAACCCAACAGCAATCAAAACCCAACTACATCCAGAGAGCCAACATAAATGGCATAGAGGCATCCCAAGAGCATCAAGTTCAGGAGATCAAGGAGGCTTCACCACTGCATCACACAGGTCTCCTTACAATAGAAATTCACAACATAAAGTCAGGGAGTCAAAGCAGATCAATTTAAGAAGCAGAAGCAAACAAGGAGAGTCTTCACTAAAATAGGGAGACAAAGAAGCAACCCCAAATCAAAAGGAAAGGTGGAATACCCAGAAAGAGTGCCAAATGAAATACAGGCAAGTAAATTATCAGATACTAAATTCAAAACAATGGCTATAAGGAAGCTCAATGAGCTCAGTGAGAATTACAAAAAACTACAGGGAAGCTAAAAGGGACTTACTGTGAATTACATCCGCATGGAAAAGGACACAGAAACTATCAATACGAGCCATGAGGAAATGAAGAATATAATTTCTTCATTGAAGAACACAGTGGAAGGACTCAAAAGCAGGCGAGATGAAGCAGAGGATCACATCAGCAACCCAGAGGACAAGGTAGAAAAAAATTCCCAGGAAGAACAAAAAAAGGAAAAAAGACTCCAACAAAAAAGGGTTATGGGAACTGTAGGACAACATGAAATATAATAATATCCATGTAATAGGGATACCAGGAGAGGAAGAAGAACAAGGGACA
Source organism: Carollia perspicillata (assembly GCA_004027735.1). Classification (NCBI taxonomy): domain Eukaryota; kingdom Metazoa; phylum Chordata; class Mammalia; order Chiroptera; family Phyllostomidae; genus Carollia; species Carollia perspicillata. The sequence goes on along the minus strand of PVKM010043531.1, from coordinate 7,555 downwards.
GAAAACCTGTTTGAAAAAGTAATGACAGAAAACTTCCCTAATTTGATAAGAATAAAAGTCACACAAGTCTAGAAAGTACAGGAGTTCCCAATCAAGATGAATCCAAAGAGGCCCACTCCAAGACACATCATAGTTTTAAAATAGCAAAATTCAAAGACAAAGAGAGAATCTTAAAGGCACCAAAGGAGAATCAGGAAGTAACATACAAGGGAGCTCTGATAAGGCTAGCAGCTGAATTCTCAACAGAAACACTACAAGCCAGAAGGGACTGGTAAGAAATATTCCAAGTAATGAGAACCAAGGGCCTGCAACTGAGAATACTCTATCTGGTAAGGCTCTCAAAATGTTAAGAGAAATAAAGAGTATCCCAGACAAAAGAAGGCTAAAAGAATACACCCCCACCAAACAAGCATTGCAAGACATGCTAAAGGGACTGCTTTAAGAGGATGAAGAAAAAGAGTGAGAGAGAGAGGAACACAGTTACAAAGGGAGGAAATGGAAATGAATAAGTACCTGTCAATAATAACCTCAAATGTAAATGGCGTAAATGTTCCAGCCAAAAGACATAAGGTAGCTGAATGGATAAGAAAACATGACCTACACATATGCTGCCTACAAGAGACCCACCTCAGAACAAAAGACCTACACAGACTTATAAGGGTTGGAAAAAGTATTCCAAGCAAATAGACAGGAAAAAAAAAAAAGCTGGAGTAGCAATACTTATATCAGACAAAATAGACTTCAAAACAAAGGCCATAAAAAGAGACAGAGGACACTTCATAATACTAAAGGGAAGAATCCATCAAGAAGACATAAATATTGTAAACATATATGCACCCAACATAGGATCACCCAAATATATAAGGAAAATCTTGGAGGACCTCAAGAAAGTTATAGACAGCAACACACTCATAGTAAGGAATTTTCATACCCCACTATCAACAATGGACGTACCTTCTAAATAAAGAATCCACATGGACATGGTGGCACTGAATGACACACCAGATCAGATGGACTTAATTGACATACAGAACCTTTCACCACAAAAAAGCAAAATATATGCTCTTTTCAAATGCACATAGAGTATTTTCAAAGATAGACCATGTAATAGGACACAAAACAAGTCCAAACAAATTAAAGAAAATTGAAATCATATCAAGCATTCTCTTGGACCACAAGGGCTTGAAACTAGAAACCAACCTCAAGGAAAAAAATAAAAAATATTCAAATTCATGGAGATTGAATAGCATGCTATTAAACAATGAATGGGTTAACAATGAGATCAAGCATAAATCAAAAAGTTTCTGAAAACAAATGAAAATGAACACAAAGCAACCTGAAACCTATGGGACACAGTGAAGGCAGTTTTGAGAGAGAAGTTCCTAGCAATATGGGCCTACCTAAAAAAAGATAGAAACATTTCAAATGAACAATCTAACCCTATATCTACAAGTACTGGACAAACAATGACAAACAAAGCCCAGAGCAAATAGGAGGAAGGAAATAATAAAGATTAGAGAAGAATTAAATGGCATAGAGACTAAAAGAATACTCCAAAGGATCAATAAGTTCAGGAGAAGGTTCTCTGAAGAGATAAACAAAATTGACAAGCCTTTAACTGGACTCATCAAGAAAAAAAGAAAGAGAACTCAAATAAATAAAGTCAGAAATGAAAGAGGAGAAATTACAACTGATATCACAGAAATTGACATAAACAACTATATGTCAATAAATTGGAAAACCTGGGTAAAATGGGCAAATTTCTAGAAACATGTAATCTTCCAAAACCAAACTAGAAGAAGCAGAATGCTTGAAGAAATTGATTACAGCTAGTGAAATTGAAGAAGTAATAGAAAAACTCCTGACACAAAAAGAGCCCTAAACCAGATGGTTTCACAGGAGAATTTTTATAAAACATTTAAGGAAAAGCTAAGCCCTATCTTGCTGAAACCTTTCCAAAATATCCAAGAGGGAAGACTCCCAAACTCTTTTTTATGAGGCCAGCATCATCGTAATCCCAAAACCAGATAAAAACACAACAAAGAAAACTATAGGCCAACATTGCTGATGAACAGAGATGCTAAAATCCTCAACAAAATATTGGCAAACCAGAGGTATGGCTGCTTTTTTGTTCTCCTTGTAGTTACAATCAGACACCATCCTAGGAGCTGTGCAGCCGGGATCTATCAGACCCAGTCTTTTAAGCTCGTGTGGGGGTAAAGGATCCGAGGAAGGTATTCACAATGGTCCAGAGTTTGACATATCATCAGAGGCTGTCCTACAACACAGCCTCTAACAAAACTAGGTTGTCCTGAACCCCCGGCAATACAATTATTTACCTTTATGCCAAAAATATTGGGAAAGTGCCAAAATCTGCATGTGGCGTGTGCCCAGGCCAACTTCTCAAAGTTCATGCCATGAGACCTAAAGTTCTAATGAGGTTGTTTAAAATAAAAAAACATGTCAGTAGGGCCTATTGTGGATCCATGTGTGCTAAATGTGTCTGTGGCAGGATCAAGCGTGCTTTCCTTATTGAGGAGCAGAAAATTGTGAAAGTATTGAAGGCACACGCGCAGAGCCAAAAAGCTGAATTTTTAAGCAATGAAGCTTTTTTGAGTAATAAAAAATATATATTGGCAAACCACACCCAGGAATACATTAAAATGATCATACACCATGATCAAGATGGATTCATCACAGGGATGCAAGGATGGTACAATATTTGCAAACCGATAATTGTAATACATCACATAAACAAAAGGAAAGACAAAAATTATATGATTGTATCACTACATGTGGAAAAAACATGTGATGAGGTACAGCACTCATTTATAATAAAAACACTCAGCAAAGTGGGAGTTTAGGGAGCATTCCTCAGCATAATAAAGGCCATATAGGGTACTTCCAGCCAAGATGGAGGCATAGGTAGACATACTGTGCCTCCTCACACAATTAAAATTAAGGACAACAAAAATTTAGAAACAAAAAAAAAAAAACAACCAGATCTGACAGAAAATTGAACTGTATGGAAGTCCGACAACCATTCATCCAGACCAATAGAGGGGTGGAGTCGGTCACTGATGGAGAGAGGTCACCGCAGGAAAAAGAGGTGGTTGGCAGTCCCGGATGTACAGGCAGTGACTGGCAGACCCTGGGCATAGGGTGGCAACAGGCAGACCCAGTGAGGCACGCAAGGCCTCTGGCTGACCCCGGTCACACATTCGCATGAAGATAAACCAGGTGAAAACAGGGTGCGAGACAGACGGCGCAACCCAGGGCCCCAGTGCCAGGAAATAAAGCCTAAAAGCACTGATTGAAAACAGTTGTGGGGGTTGAGGTGCTGGGAGATTCCCAGACTCACAAGAGAGTTTGTTGAAGAAACCTACAGGGTCCTAGAAAGTACACAAGCCTACCCACCCCAGAACCAGCACCAGAAAGGCCCGATTTGCTTGTGGGAAGCAGTGGAAGGGACTGAAATACAAGAGCAGAGCAAGCGCTGCCACGGTCCAGCCGCGGCAGAGTCCAGGGGTCCGAAGGTTGCGAGGGGGTAAGGCATTGGCGATGAGAGACAGAATAACGACACGACTCAAAGGACGGTGAAATTTTGCTCCGCTTTATTGTGTAGCAAGCAATGTTTTATACTTTTACTTTTGGCAAAGGTTAACATTTGAGGTTACAGTTGATTATAGAAGCGGAAAACCCCAAACCCAGATATAAATTTCATTAATCTAACAACCTTTACAAATATTATCACGGAAAAGAACATATTGGCCTTAAGGGTGATAAACAATTTAATTATATAGGCAGGGTTCAACAATGACTATATTCTGAGTTAACTTTTTTATAAAAATGATTCAATGTTTTCTTCATGATTTTAATAAGTTCTTTTTCTACATGGTTAGTCTACTCTGGACAACATCTTTTGTACCTTGTGATTAATTGTCTAAGAATATGGTACAGAAGTAGAGAGTATTTCAAATAATTCTGCTTGTTGTAATTAATCTATGACGTTTTTGATTGAAACAGTTGGGGGAAGTTTCTTACTCAGATTTATTAGTCATTGAAATATCCTGGACAAGCACTAGTGGGCAGGGGGGAACTCGGCATTTCTATAGAACTTCTCTCATTATTTTTATTAAACATTAACGTACTCTGAGCTGTGTTTTGCACATTTTTTCATGTTAGTCAGACTCAGAACAAAAAACAAAAACTGTTCCTAGTACTAATGTTCCAGTAATAGCAATTAAACCTATTTCCATGCTTTGTCCTCTCCCTGGGCTAATTTCTCCACTCGTGGAGTCAGAGCGGGGAGACTTTTCCTGACTTAATTTCTCTGCTCGGGATATTTGTGTTTGGTCATTTACTTCCTCCTGTATGGGAGAAGTTTGAGGGGGTTTAGTTTAGACTGTAGTGGGACCTTTTTCTGACTGTGTTGTGGTCTTAATAAACTCCCAAGTTATGTCCTTGGGAGAGTTAGCCTCCAGTCTTTCCCTTAGAACCAAGTGAATCAGCAAGCAAAGTGATGAGCCACTAATTAAAATAGTAGTTATAATTACTAATATAATATATCTTAATTTCTCCTTGTGATTTATGCCACGTCCTTTCCTCGAGGGATGGTCTCTCTTGAGCCCATCCCTCCACCACCTCTGGACTCTTGTCAGACGATCTGGCTTGGCGAGGATGTGGCAAAGCGCCATTGTTCCCTCTCTCACTGTGCCCCCCACATACAGTGTCACAACCCAGTGACTGGGTTGCCACGCCCTGGTGAACACCCAAGGCTCTGCCCCTCATACATAACAGGAGTGACCAGACCAAAAAAATGGCTCAAACAAAAGAATAGATCAAAGCCCCAGAGCCAATACATCTAAGTGACCAAGAGATAGTCAACCTATCAGATGCACAGTTCAAAGCACTGGTGATCAGGATGATCACAGAATTGGTTGAATTTGGTTGCAAATTAGATGAAAAAATGAAGGCTACTCTAAGTGAAATGAAGGAAAATGCACAGGGAACCAATAGTGATGGGGAGAAAACTGGGACTCAAATCAATGGAGTGGACCAGAAGGAAGAAACAAACAACCAAACAGAAAACAATGAAGAAACAAGAATTCAAAAAAATGAGGAGAGGCTTAGGAACCTCCAGGACATCTTTAAACGTTTGAACATCCAAATTATAGGAGTGCCAGAAGAGAAAGAGAAACAAGTGGAAAACTTATTGGAATGAATACTAAAGGAGAACTTCCCCAATCTGGCAAAGGAAATAGACTTCCAGGAAGTCCAGGAAGCTCAGAGAGTCCCAAAGAAGGTGGACCCCAGGAGGAACACACCAAGGTACATCATCATTACATTAGCCAAGATAAAAATGAAGGAGAGAATCCTAGAAGCAGCAGGAGATAATGGGGACAGTCACCTACAAAGGAGTTTCCATCAGACTGTCAGCTGATTTCTCAAAAGAGACCTTACAGGCAAGAAGGGGCTGGAAAGAAGTTTTGCAAGTCATGAAAGGCAAGGACCTACATCCAAGATTGCTCTATCCAGCAAAGCTTTCATTTAGAATGGAAGGGCAGATAAAGTGCTTCTCAGATAAGGTCAAGTTCAAGGAGTTCATCATCACCAAGCCCTTTTATATGAAATGCTAAAGGGACTTATCTAAGAAAAAGAAGATAAAAAAATATGAACAGTAAAAAGACAGCAAACTCAGTTATTAACAACCACACCTAAAACAAAAGCAAACTAGGCAAACAAGTAGAACAGGAACAGAACCACAGAAATGGAGATCACATGGAGGGTTAGCAACAGGGGAGTGGGAAGAGGAGAGAGGTGGAAAAGGTACAGAGAATAAGTAGCATAGATGGTAGGTAGAAAATAGACAGGGGGAAGGCAAGAATAGCATGGGAAATGTAGAAGCTAAAGAACTTATGATACATGAACATGAAGTAAAGGGGGGATGTGGGTGGAAGGGGTGTGCAGGGTGGAAGGGAATGAAGGGGGGAAATGGAACAACTGTAATAGCATAATCAATAAAATATATTTAAATAAATAAATAAAGGCCATATATGAGAAACCACACCCAACATCATACTCAACAGGCCAAACTAAAAGCTCTCCCACTAAGATCAGGAACAAGACAAGGGTGTCCACTTTCACCACTTTTGTTCAACACAGTATTGGAAGTTCTAGCCACAGCAATCATACAAGAAAGAAAAAAAAGTCATCCAAATAGGAAATGAGGAAGTAAAACTGTCACTGTTTGCAGATGATATGATAGTGTACTAGAAAACCCTACAGACTCCCTCAAAAAACTACTTGACCTAGTAAGTGAATTTGGCAAAATGGTGGGATACAAAGTCAATATTCAAAAATTAAAGGCATTTCTGTATACCAACAATGAAATATGAGAAACAGAAAACAGGAAAAAATCCCATTTGCTAAAGCAACAAGAAAAATAAAGTACCTAGAAATATATCTAGCCAAGGAGGTAAAAAAGACTTGTACTCAAAAAACTACATAACACCAAAGAAAGACATTAAGGAAGACACAAATAAATGGAAACATATACCATGTTCATGGACTGGAAGAATTAACATCACCAAAATGTCCATACTACACAAAGCAATTCATAGATTCAACACAATCCCTATTAAAATACCAATGACATATTTCACAGACATAGAACAAATATTTCAAGAATTTATATGGAACCATAAACTACCTCGAATAGCCTAAGCAATTTAGAGAAAGAAGAACAAACTAGGAGGTATCAAAATACCTGATATCGAACTATATTATAAGGCCACTATAATCAAAACAGCCTGGTACTGACATAAGAACAGACACATAGACCAGTGGAACAGAATAGAGAGCCTAGAAATAAACCCATGTCTCTATGATTAATATTGGATGAAGGGGGCAGGAGCATAAAATGGAGTAAAAATAGCTTCTTCAACAAATGGTGTTGGAAGATCTGGACAGCTACACGTAAAAAAATGAAACTAGACCACCAACTTATACCATGCACCAAAATAAACTCAAGGTGGATAAAAGACTTAAATATAAGTCATGACACCATAAAAGTCCTAGAGGAGAACATAGGCAGGGAAATTTCAGATATTCCATGCAGCAATACTGTCACCGATATGTCCCCTAGAGCAAGGCATATAAAGGAAAGAATAAACAAATGGGACTACATCAAATTAAAAAGCTTCTGCATAGCTAAAGAAAATATCAGCAAAATGGAAAGGAAACCAACTGTGTAGGAAAATATATTTGACAATGATACCTCAGACAAGGGCTTGATCTCCAAACTATACAAAGAACTCACACAACTCCACATCAGGAAGACAAATAATCTGATTAAAAAATGGGCAAAGGACCTGAATAGACACTTCTCCAAGGAGGATGTACAGAAGGCCCAGAGTCATGAAAGGATGCTCAGCATCACTAGCCATCAGAGATGCAAATTAAAATCACAATGAGATACCACTTCACACTAATCAAAGTGGCCACCATGAACAAATCAATAAACAACAAGTGCTGACAAGGTTGCAGAGAAAAG
>PVKM010043530.1:0-12492 GCA_004027735.1 Carollia perspicillata | reverse complement strand
CGGTGGTGAGCACAGCACCTCACAGGGCCATTTTGCTGGTGAAATGAGTGAATGCAAGTAAAATACATAGGACAGTGGCCGACTCACTGTGTTAGCTGCTTCTATGAAGTACAGGTCAGAGAATGTGGCACTGTCTGTGCCACATGGAATTATCTAATGAATGATAATAACCAATTAAATGGTCTTAAGCAGGTGGTGAGTTGAACAGAGAAGATGGGCCTTGTTGATGTGTGGGGACAACCTGGCAGGGGCAGAAGCCAAAGGGCAACATGTGCTGAAGACAGCAAGTCCTTCACTACAAGAGAGTAAGCTCCATGTGGCCCTGAGCATGGTGAAAAATGGCAGGTGAAAATGAAATTTTGAATTATGAGGTTCTCAGTTCATTCAGGCTTCTGTAACAAAGTGACACTGACTGGGTGTCTTATAAACAATAAAAATGTATTCCTCAAAACTGGAAGGCTGGAACTCCAAAATCAGGTGTCAGCATGGTCAAGTTCTGGTGAGGAATCTCTTCATGATTGCAGACTGCCTCTGTGTGTCCTCACCTGTCAGAAGAAGAACAAGGGAGTTCTCTGGGGTCCCTTTTATAAGGGCACTAATGACATTCTTGGGGGCCTCACCCTCAGAACCTAATGATCTCCCAAAAGTCCCAACTCCTATTACTGTCACCCTGGGGAATAGGTTTCAACATATGAATTTTGAGGGGATGTAAACATTCAGTCATTACAAGGTAAATCACCAAACATTTCTCGAACAAAGTCAGTCCTTAATTATACTTTTGTTGCAAGTGTCAGAAATGCAGCTCAAAACAGCTTAAGCAAAATATATAGGCTCATGGAACTGAAGCTTCTGTGGTAGAGCTAGCTCTAGACTAGAATAGCTCTAGACTAGATTAGCTCTAGACTAGATTGGCTTTAGGCCAGCTAGACTAGGATCAGAGGCTAAATCGATTTCTTCAGCACATGGTTCCCTCCATCTCCTAACACTGCTTTTCTCTACTTGACTTCATTCAGCACCAAGTGCTCCCCAACTGGTGACAAGGAGGGCCACCAACAGTTCAATCTTGCAACCTATCAGGTAAGCCAAGCCAGGGGGAGGGAGCATTGTAGGCTCAAGTCTCAATGGCAGTGGTGATATTCTTTGATCTCTGATTAGTCAGACCTGGTCTTGTGCCTTTTACTTGGAGGAAGGGAGGAGGGAGTTTATGCTTTTAGAGCAGGAAAGGAATAGTTCCCCACAGGAAAGCCAAAGGTATGTGTAGAGGGCATGAAGGGGTTACATTGTTTATTTGTTGTTGAGGTGGTGCTGCTGCTGGTGTGTTTATGTGGTTTTACCAGAAGAAGGAGAATAAATGCCAGGGAGGCAAAAAAATACATATATCCACAGTATATACACACTTTACTTCATTTATTTGTGCTTTTGAAAATAATGTGGATTTGCATGAACAAAGACTACAGCAGGGATATCAAATGTGCAATGCCCCGGCTATCACTGTGCCTCCCTATGTTCATGGCAGACAACACTCATTCACTACCAGTTCACCCATCCCTCTTGTTTATTGATCCTAGATGTTGCCAGCAGTCAACCTGAGTCATAACTATTTGCCACCCCTGGATTGGGGCAGAGTCTAATTTTTTCCTCTCTCTTGGGCTCCATAACTCTAATCTTTTTCAACTAGAGATAGATGAAGTGAAGAGGAAGCTGATGAACTGTCATGTCTCCACATTGAAAGGAGAAAAAAGAAGAAATGCCCCCAAAGCTACAGAGCTAGAATTTGAACTGTGTCCTGAATGTCACATGGTGTGTGTTCTCCCACCACCAAGAGCCAGGAATCAAATTGCTCTGTGTCCACAGCCCATATTCACCACTTACTGACCTGTGACCTTTGGTAGCAGGTAGACCTGCTCCATATCTGCAGACCAGTCTCTGCATCTGTAAAATGGAAATAACATCTGCCACCCAGGGACACTGTGAGGACAGACTGGGCAACGGGGCAAAGCTCTTAGCCCAACACATACTTAGCACTCAGAAGTGAGTTATCTTTGTCATAGTTAACACACCTTCCCACTGTTTTCCTGCTCCCAAGCACTCATCACTTTTTTAAAACATTCAGTTGAGAAAGTGAGAAAATTAAGATAACCAAGTAGTTTAGTGACATTATGTGAAACTATCTCCCTGTGGATCCTTCCCAGCTAAATAGAGAACAGCATTTGCATTTCCAAAAGTAAGTCAGGGAAACTCTCTGATCATTGGGGAATGAGGATGCTGGTTAGTCAAATACAAAGAAATCAGAGTTAATTAAACAACGAGGTACTGTGTTAACTGAGTTACTTTAGGAAGCCACATTACTAAAAGAATTAGGATGTGACAGAAACGACCAAAAGTGCCAGCAGGCTCCCCACTGCCCACAAAACCAGACAGCTCAGAACCTGGCTCCAGGCTGTGGTTTTGGTCACTGGGGCTCTGTGGGGCCTCCTTTCCTACCTATCATCCCTGGGCCCCAGGCACACACTTGTGCCTGCACAGATTTTTTTGTGTCATGTCCCCTCTTGGAGTACCCCAAGCACATCACTTTTCCTTTCTGCACTTCTGTCTCTCAATCTCCAAATGGGCAGAATGACATGTCCTCCTGAGTGTCAGGGGTATGATGAGGAGCTACCTGGAGGAAAGCCTGCCTGTCCAGAAGAGCCCATAAAACTTCAGCAGAGCTTGATGTGGGAACCTGGAAACCTTGGAATCCAACAGTGATGATAGCAGATCGACAACCCCAGGTTAGCAAGAGAGGTCTCCACCACCCAAGAAAGCCATGGAAATTCTATCATAATTACTGACCCTTCTCTGGGCCCTGCTGCTGAAAATTCCAGACCACTTGGGATACAAATATAGAACCTAATTCTAGTAACTTAGGTGATTATTTTTCTTGTTAAACTTTGTTTTCATGGGACTCAAAATTCTGTGACAGATTTCTTCTCATTTCACCAGACTTTACTTTAGTTGTAACATTGACTGGAACAAAGGTACCATCATACTGGGTTTCAGAAACCAGTCTTCACTCAGCCCACAGAGACAGTACCAATACCACCAATTGTGTATATACCCTGGAGGGGCAGACACAGGGACTTGTCAGTTGGATGAGTTGGTGGCAGGATGCAATGCAGAGCTTCCAGCAGCATGGTTCCACTGGCAATGCCTTCTTTAGGGGTGACTTTCCATCCGTCGGACCAAGGCATGTTAGCCCATGGCTCCAGCATGTTGTCACCATTCCAACCAGAAACTGGCACAGATCCTTTTGTCTCAAGATCACAGCCAATTTCCTTAGCATAGGTGCTGACTTTCTTAACGATTTACCCATATCCCTTCTGGCTGTAGGGTGACTAAGTGGAATCCATTCTGTTAGCACCAACAATCAGTTGTTTCACACCCAGTGGGTGAACCAGAAGAGCATGTTCACAGGGTCTGCCTCTTCTTGAGACACCTGCTTTGAACTCATCAACACCAGCAGCCACAATCAGGACAGCATAGTTAGCCTGATGTGCCTGTGATCATGATTTTGATAAAGTCTCTGTGTCCTGGAACATCAGAGATGGTCACATAATACTTGCTGCCCTCAAACTTTCACATCCCAGACCCAGGCATACTTGACAGGTCCCTTCCCCAACTCAGCAGCCTCCTTCCCAATTTTCTTTATGGTTCTTTTGTTGGTCTCACCACATGTATAGACCAGACGGCCAGTAGTGGTGGTCTTGCCCAAATCAACATGTCCAGTGACAATGATGTTAACATGAGTCCTTCCCTTTCTCATGTTGGCTTAGATTTAGCAGTGGTTTTCATAGCACCTATGTTCTGGTGGCAAACCTATTGTGAAAGAAGCGTAACTTGGGAGATTCTATTATTCGTGAGAAGTGAGGAAATTTCAATGTCTGAAACACCGCTTCAAGGAATACATTTGGATACAGGGTTATGTGAGCACAGCACCAAAAATCACAACCACTGAAAACTTCGAAGGTACTAGGCACTGTTCTAAGTATTTTTATGTATTAAGTCATTTAATCCTCACCCTCTATTTTATAGATGAGAAAACACGGCAATTCTCCCAAGGCCACATATCTGGTAAGTGGTAGATCTCAGGATCTAAACCACTCCATGATAGATGTCCGACACCCACTCTCACCAGTGTTCAACAGAAGTGGGACACTGCTATGATCTTCTTTTCCTGAGTCAGATAATCTCTCTTCTTAAATCAATTCTTGAACTTTTTGGCCATTTATATTATGACCTGCAGTACATCTAATACCAACAAATGTTCTACAAATCAATACCTGCCTTTATTACATACAATGTCCTTTGATATTTTCCACAATGTTCTATTTTATATCACTTTTGAATGCTGGTTGCCATCTGCTAAACTGAATTCACAATGCACAAATCAATCATGATTCACAGTTTGAAAACCCCCACTCTAGAATCTAAGTTGTAAAGGGCCAGACCCCCCCAGCATGATGAAGTAGGTGCCAGGACAGCCCTCAGGGCCTTGCCTGCACTCAGATTTGGGTCTAGTTAAGGACCTTAATATTTAGAAAATAAGAGACAAGTACTACAGGTAAACAATGGCACCTAGAACCCTGCCATCCCATATTCCTTACTAGGGTTTCATAGCTAACTTAAGTCTTAACAGCTAAATACCTAGGAACATTTGGATTTGGACTGCCTATTTACCTTGTTATTTTAGGACATCCCTGCAATGTACCATATCTTTCTACCCAAAACTTTTGTGGCCCTTCTAGGAAGGGCCTCAGATTCTCTTCTGAGAATCTGTAGGAGCTCAGCACCAACCAGATGCCAGGAGATGCTGTTCATTGCCAGACTGCTATTTGCTAGCTGTGTGACACTGCGGCACAACTCTGAACTCCTCCATATCTTCACCTGTAAAATGGAAATAATAGTAGCATATATATCATGCAGAATTTGGGGAGAATTAAATAAGATAATGCACATAAAGGGCTTCCCCACTGTGCACAATACATATCAGTACTTATTATACACTGAAAACACTGGGGTGTGTTGTCAGTGGGGTTGTGCATGGATGCTGCATTGTAGGGTTCCCAAGGCACACTAGGTATGGAAAGATTGCCACCAGTTCAGGGTGAGACTGGAGGGGACGGACTTGGTTGTGTTTCAAGCCCACCCTTTGTGTTCATCATTCTCCAGGGCTCTCTGGTAACCATGGCAACCCTGCTTACAGGTTGCCAAGTTCAAAACAATATATTTCCAAGCAAGAAGTTTTGCTGACATTACCCATCCTGACAAGAAGGCAATCAAGGCTCGAAGGTGCTGGCCTGAAGATGTGAGAGTCTCCATTAGTCTCTATTCACACATTTCCCAAAGTAAAGATGTCCAGGCAAAAACAGGGCCATTGTATTGAATGTCTTGAGTAGCACTGACTGCACTTACAGTGTAGTCAATGAAGCCTGAGCCTTGGGGTCTCACAAACTATGATCTGCCCTTGACCCAGCTACTTACTGTGTGACCCTGATCAGGTAATTTAACCTCTTATGAAGATCACACAGTGAGTATATGTGAAAGCTCAGAGCATACTGCCCAGCACATAGTAGGCCTGCAATAACATCATGGTGGCTTCTCCAGCTGTGGCTTCTCAGGTGTGCTTGTGTATCTCTAAATCTGCTTTTGCTTTCTCTGACTCTTTGTCAAGAATATCTCTCATCTCAAGCCTCAAAACACTCAATTTTTCTGCATAAACCACTGCACAAAAATTCATGTACAAAGGCCTTAATCACAACAGCATTCATAATGACAAAAAATCACAAGAAATATAATATCTAACAATAGAGGGTTGATTAAAGAAAATAAGATATATTCATAGAATAGAATGTGATTCATCTGTTTAAAATGATAATACACATTTGTATTTATTGATACAGAGTAGATTGTTATATTATAAAATAAAAAGTAGATTATAAGAGAATGTCCAGAGAATGGCCATATTTTATAGATAGGTAAGTAGGTAGGTAGGCAGGTAGATACACAGATATCAAAATATTAATTGTTGTTGAGTATTTTTTGTTTAGTTTGCTTATCTACATCTTTCACATTTTTTACCACAAATGTGTATGCCTTACACAATAAAATATTTCTAACATGATCCTAAGTTAACATTAACGTATATTAACAACCATTTTCAAGGTTTGGGTCAAATTCCATTTTCACCATGGGCTTTCTTGGCTACCTCTGGCTCACAGGGAATCTCCTTTCTCCTCTCCAAACCCCGTGCAGTCTGTTGTGTATCTCTGAAAACATTTACTGTGTCCAACTCTGCCTTGTGCACTCTCCCTGCTGGGACACACATTCTTAAAGGGAAAGGGTGGCCTTGCTTAGTCCCACAAGACCTGTCAGTGAACACATGGCTGAACAAGTGAATGAAGGAATACATTCTTCACCTTCAGAATTCTCATGTGATGTGTTCTCCTTTGTGAGGCCTTTCTGGACCCCAACCCCTTTTCTCAAGCATTTGTTTGCTGCCTGCCTAGAACTAGCCAGTATGAATGGAGTCCTGTGGACACAGTCCTGGCCCCAATGCTGCAGGTGAGGAAACAACACACAATAACCCACCTCAGGCCATAGGAAAAGGCTCTCCACATGCCATTCTTTGGTGTAACCCTTAGTGTGAATCAGAGCAGGGAGGGAGAAGGCAGTGGATCCAGAGGCCAGTCCATCCCTCTACTTTCATTCTCCAAAGTGCTACATTTTGATAAATTCTTTCAATATAATATGGTGGCATGATTGTTTGGTGATCTCCCCATTTCTCCTAGCCTCACTTGTGGTTAGTTTGGGACCTCAGAGCCAACACACTGCAAGGAGACATGAGGTGTGTCCCTTCTGGCTTGGTGACCTTTGAAAACCAGTGTGGCACTTTCTCCATTCCCCCAGCACCACTGCAATGTAAAGAAAGGCCTTGCGCTCCAGGTGGCATAGTCATATGACAAAAAACTGCCTGACCACAGTTGAACTTCATCTGACCCATTCAATGACCTTCATGGCAGTAAGCCAACTGAAATGTTGGGGTTTATTTGTTACTCCAGCAACGCTTAGCTTGTCCTCTTAAATCCCTTCCTGTCCTCAGTGAATAACTTTCACAAGAAAGTAACCCTGCATGTTACAAGGTTAAATTTTCAGATCCTACTTATAGCATGATGTGAGGTTTCACCTCACTTGCCAGTAGAATAAATACTTGAGTGTAAATACGGAAAATAAATAAGTCTTCTTATCTCCCAGCCCTAAAAGCAGCTACCTCTAAAAGTCAGAAAAGTCTGGCTTCTAATTAGGCATTTTTCCTGCCTTTGAGTTTAGCAAAAGGGGATTCATCCAACCTGAATTCATCACCTCCCAATGATTTCCTCTCACTTGGGGACAACAGCATCAATTAGGCCCCAGGATGGATGTAGGTAAAATTTTGCTCCAGCAAGGATTCAGCCTGTCTTGCTTCCCATTGTCCATTTATTTGTCTCACAAACAATGTCAATAGCCCAGATGCCGCTTCCATGAAGCAGTGTCTGCTCCCCTGGGAAGCTGTTGGGGGAAGTAGCTGAGCACAAAGGTTTCCATGGTAATTATGCGCCAACCACCAGAAGGCTCTGCTCAGTGAAATCCCTCACTAGCCACCAGCCAGCTAATTAGGAGAGGTTTTTTAGCACTTGCTCAAGTTCTGGAACATTTATTCCTGGTGGGTTAGGAGTAGATACTTAAGGTTTTGTCCAGACCAAACCAAGGCTCCTTAGACCCAAACCCCAGGGAAAGTCATGGGAGTGAAGGGAGAATCATTTATTCTGTTGGCCAATTGCGCAACAGACATTCAACAACCTTCATTTTGCATCTGGCAAACACTAAGGTGAGTTCATGTCAACCAGCCAGACCAGAAGTGTGGGGACCACTAAGGAGGCTGGGATCCAGTTATTCCATTTGAGAAAGCTTCAGAAAGTAACTGGAAGCACAAGGGATGAAGCCCAGCCTTTGGGAAGAGACTGCAGTGGGTGTGAGAGCCAGGACAACTGGCAGGGCCAGGAAAGTGTTCTGAGGCTCACATGCCAGCTTCATGGATACGAAACCTGTGACTCACGTAGGAAGGATCTCATGCTTGGTTAAATGCTCTGCTGTCATTATCTTGAAATGTTTAATATTTTTTAAACACAGATCCTGCATTTTCATTTGTCACAGAACCTTACACTATTATGTAGCAGGTCCTGGGTGCTCAGGTGGACAGGTAGTCTAAGTAGGTAAACTGAGGCAGCAGGCTATGGCTTTGGAGAAAACCCCTATACAGTCAGGTACCCAAGATGTACCTGCACCACCAGATATTGCACCCATGACACTGTGACAAATCTCAGCCAAGAATTAGGACTAAAAGCCCTGGTTCAAGAGCCAGAAAGACATGGGTCCAAGACCCAGCTCTGCCAGTCACCCCCTGGGTGTTCTTGGGTACCTAACCTCACCCCTTCACACCTGGTCTCCTCACCTGTGAAACGGAGATGTTAGTTTGTAGCTATTTTATAAGGTTATCATCAAGATTGTCACACAATTGTTGCTTGATAAATGTTACCTAATACCCTTATTATCATCATTGATACATTTGTCATTATCATTATATTTTTGTCCTTGTACCATGCCACAGCCAGCCACTGAGGCTCCTGAAAATCCAGTGAAGTGTCCACACTGATGTGGAGGCTTGGTGTCTCCTGCCAAGGGGATCCTAACAAGGCCAGGGAGCTGAAACCTTGCCCTTTCTTTTGCAGTTCCTCTCTGCAGCAGATCATCCCCCCACCCCAGCACCTTAGCCCCACATTTAAACTTTAAGAGTCTATTTGCACACTGTGGCTATACTAAGATAACTGGCCCAGAGGTGATTTGCTCAAGGTAACTAAATGAGTCAACAACAGGACCACAACCCTGTCTTGGTCTTCTGCTGGTTTCCACCCCCTCCAAGGTTTTGCATTTGCCTGGTAACATTCATTCATTTCTGCCAGCCTCAGAAAAGTACTTCACTCTGCCTTATTTTATAGGATCTGATCTCTCCTTACAAATTCACTCAAATCCCCCAGGATATAGTTATCTCAGGAAAATCATGCATTTCCCAATGAGGAGGCTGATCAGAGCAAGACCCTGGGCTCCACGCCTCAGTTAGCAGAAGGGGATGCTTGTCTTAAGCAACAGCAAGCTGGATGAGAGGCTAATTGGGAAACAGAAGGAGAATGGGAAGCCATTCAAGCATGACCTGGACTCTGCTCATCCTGCCAGAGAAAGGCAGGCAGTCAGGGGCGGGGAAGGAGAGAGAAAAAGGAATAGAGGGGTCCTCAAGCTCCTGAGAAGGGACCCTGCTGTGTCCAGCTGTGCCAGTTCCCAGAAGGGCATAGACCCTAGCATCAAATGGAATTGGCTTTGAGATCCGTCTTCTGCCATTTACCAGCTGTGTGACCGAGCAGGTTACTTCCTCTCCGACCATGTTTTCTCACCCATAAAAAGGGTTGCTGTAATGTTGGAAGAAATAATCCATGTAAAGTGGTTGGCACTCTCACTCAATAAATATTTATCCTCCTTCTCCTCATCATCCTTGTCATCTTCATTAGCATTGGCAAAGAGCAGTGAGACTCCTCAGATCTGTCTCCAGTCCTCCCTGCAAGGACATTGAAGGGCAACAACAATACTCCTCAGAGCAATAAAAGTAATAATAACAAAAGAGGGAGAGAGACATTAACATTTAGGCAGCCTCATTTTGGTGCTGAGAATGTATTTGGCACTGCCACAGTCATTCCTTGTTTTATGTTCACCCCTATTTTCTTGACGAGGAAGCTGAGCTTCCTGCAGAAGAGGTGATTGACCTGGGGTCCCCAGGTGGTGCACAACAGAGCCCCTGTGCATCTGACTCAGGGGCTCAGGCTAGGCCTACTCCAGACCCAAAGGCAGAAAAGGCAGCCAAGAAAGACCTGACACTGAGTCAGTCATCCCTGGGAAGCCTGGTTTCCTCAGACAGGGACGAAAAGGACACGGCAGGGAGAGTGAGTGAACGGTGGCAGGAAAATGAATCGGGGAGTAGGGAGGAGCTGCCTGCCATTAATCATCATGAAGAATAGGTCCCAGAGAGCTGCCTTTAGCTCCGCAGTGATTAATGACCTTTTTAATTTCCTTGCACATCATCCCAATTATGCAGGGGCATTGAGGGAGGGCCCCTTGCTGAAGAGGCAGGGAGGTCTGTGCAACACCCTGGAGTAAGGCAAGGGAGGGTTCAGGGAGACCCCAGGTTGTTTCCAAATGTGTTGGGCCAGAGGCCAGGGCTCAAAGGAGCTGCAGACCAGGTCCAAAAGCCTGGCAGAGTCCGGGGCCTGGGAAATGGCACCTGTCCCAGACTGTTACAAAGAAACAGAATCATTTTCTTACATATGCAACTAAATTTTTGTTGTGAGCTTCTATTCCTCCCAAGTGGCAGAACTTTAATCATGTCCCTGAGTTGTGTCTAAGTTCTGTTTGTCAAGACATGGGCTGAGGGGCTGAGAAAATAGGCTGCTTGAGATTCTCTGCCAGGCAGCAAGTTCTTTCTGGTTCATCCATCATCTGGTCTGACCCAGTCGTGGAGTCAGCTGCTAAGAAACCTCACCTTCCTGTTCACACCCAACATCTCTGTCTTTGTTGCCATTGTGCACAAAGGAAGGTAGGGATACTGAACAGCTATCTTTGGTCCCAACTACCCAGCTGGACCCCCAGACCCTTCTGAGGACTTGACCTCTAAATGGATGCTCTGTTAAGAATCAAGGTTTTGGGGCTTCCTCTAAACTGTCATTCTCTAGTGTTCCTCCCCTTCTCTGCTCATCCCAGCCCAGGGCAGGGCACAGTGAATCAACCACAGCCCCCTGGTCATATAGCCAGTTTTCAAAGTCCTTTCTTCCCCAAAGTTACAGCTTTGTGAGGTAAAAAGCCAAGAGCAGCAGGTTATTTTTGTTTATACCCTGAGACATTAAGCACAAAACTAAGCCCCCCTCCTTTAATTTTGAGAAGTAAAGTGCAGGATGGAAGAGAAATAATGGGCAATCCAATGGTTAATGTTTCATAACTATTATCCTCCCACATGGACAGAACATTATGGAGAGGCTCAAAGAAGGAGCAAGCACATTATGCAGAAAAATCAATAAAACTATTCATGGAAAGAGCAGTATTTCTTCATTATTAGAGCACAGGTTCTAGAGTTCCATTCCTGACCCTTACTGACTACTGAGTGACCCTGAGCAAGGGGATTCATCTCCCATGGCCTCAGTGCCCTCATCTGTAAAGTGGGGACAAGTGAAGCTGCTGTAGAATGAGCTATATGAGGCAAATGGAAGGGTTTTTTGCTAAATCCACGCTCTGTACCCATGAAAAAAAGGACAAGGATGGTTTAATTAGTAAGAGAGGGAATGACAGAGAGTGGGCAAGAAGGTGAGGGGTCACTAAAACTTGGGAATGAAAAACACAGAGATAAAGAAGTTGAGGTCCCACCCTTCTCTCTCTCTCACACACACACACACGAATACATACTGCTGCAGTGGAAATGAGTAAATGTGTTTTACTGACTAAACTCAAACTCCTTAGAATGTCCTCCAAGGCTCTAAATGACCTAAAGTCACCTTCTTTGCCCAC
This sequence comes from Carollia perspicillata, assembly GCA_004027735.1. Classification (NCBI taxonomy): domain Eukaryota; kingdom Metazoa; phylum Chordata; class Mammalia; order Chiroptera; family Phyllostomidae; genus Carollia; species Carollia perspicillata. The sequence goes on along the minus strand of PVKM010043530.1, from coordinate 816 downwards.
TTCCTCTTAGATCCTCTACACACTATATTCCAGCCAAAAAGCTCCTTTCTTTTCCCCTAAGTCAGGGGTTCCCAACCCTGGCTGCACGTTAGAATCACCTAGGAAGCATTTAAAATACATAAAATTTCAGGCCTAACCCCAGACTAATGAGGTCACCATCTGCTGGAGACAGGAAGCAGGGATCAGGAAATCCTAAAGCTCCCAGCTGATTACAATGTTCAGCCCAGTTGCGGGGGTGAGGGGAATCATTGCTCTGAAGTTCAAGAGTCTTGTGTCCCCAACTTCTTCCTCCCACTCTGCCCCCTCTACCCCCATCTCCCACATGCTCTTCCTTCCCATCTGGCCCATCCCATCTTTGCTGAAGAGTGCAGGCTCCTCTTCAGCAAAGTCATCCACAAACACCTCATCTAATGGCATCACTTGCTTTATTTCCTTCCAACTACTTATTGCAATATATAATTTTTAATTTATTGATATATTTGTTTATTCTGTTCCCTTCACCAAAATGTTAGTCCCATAATGGCAAGAACCCTGTCTCAATTATTACCACCATACCTAGCACTTAAGTTCAACCCATAGCTGGGACTGAATAAATACTCAGTGAATGAATAAAAGGTCCCAGACTTTATAGAGCAGTTCAGTGTAAAATGTGACTTAGCTTACATCACCTGCTCCCCTTGGGTCACACTAAGTAAGGAAGCCTCGAAGACCTGAGCTTTCAGAAAGACGTTTCCCACATGGCTGTACTCCTTTCCGTACCTCTTATTATTTCCCCTTAATCTCTAGTGGCCCCTTTCCCGGGACTGACCTTCTAAG